>JAODAL010040233.1:0-37094 GCA_025379985.1 Phyllomedusa bahiana
CCAGGGAGTAATTTTGGCAAAGGGCCCCGCGTCAACACATCAGCGTCACCATTGGGGGCCGGGAAGAAACCTGGCCAGATGTGGGGGTCCATCCTGCCGCACAGCAAACAGCAGCAGCAGGGGCCGTGGCACCATGCCATTCAGACAAGGGCCCCACCAATTGCGAAGGAGCTGTTTCTCTTTGACATCATCCCCCAGCCCAGATGCTCCTGCCCCTCGACTCTGGTGCAGCAGTCTTCAGCGAGGCGTTTGCAAAGAGAAAAAACAATATGTCCAACCCACCCAAGGTGAGAATTTGCCGTGCCCCTGCCAAGTTTTTGGTACGCAGTCCCCCCCTTTAAAAATGTTGGACTCTGCCCCATTAGAGAACTAAGGGCTTTGCCCGAGTGGATGGAGGTTCCCAAGCAGTAATTTCTTTCCAAAAAGCCATACCAGCACTTAAAAATATTTGAACAAAAGGTGGGTAGTCCTTGGCTTATGGGTTTTTTCCCAAGGTCACGGCGCGGGGACGTCTGTAACAGTCTGAACTAAGGTAAAGGGCCAGTACATACCCTTTTTGGGGGGGGTGTGCTTCCTGCCCAGGCACCCATAAACCCTTGGGAAGGGATGGCGATTCTCCTCAATGTTGTCAAATGCGGCCCTGCCCCAAAATGTCGCCCCCTCCTCCACCCCCCCCATCACCACTCCCCAAATACTCCTCTTCCACCTTTTTGGGGAAAAGGGAAAAAAACGCGTTGCCACCTTTCTACACCCTTTTGCCTGGGGCGAACAAGTCACACGGGGGAGGAATGCCCCGGTATGCAGCAAAAATCGTTTGGCTTTTTCTCCGGCAAATGCAAATGGGAAAACCAGGGTGAGGGGCATGGGAAAAAACATGGTGTCCGCGCTTAAACGAGGGGGAGGGTCATGAGCCCTGCATGGCGCATGTGTTAAATCTGGTTGTAAAAAAGGGTTTCCCTGAATTTCCACCGATTTTCAAAGATTAAAAAAGGGCCCGGGAAACTGTGCATGCACTTAATCATTCCTAAAAACCCCGGGAAGACCCCCCTCAAATTGCGGGGAAAAAAAGGGCCCTCCCCCCAACACACTTGTATGCGAATGTTTCAACCCTTTTGGAATTCCAGCCTGAAAATGTGGCCAATAATGAACAGAAAAAAGGCTTTAAAAAAATTTTTTGATGATCCAGGTGGACAGGAGTACCCCCCCCTGTGTAACTTGATGCAGCCGTGGCAGTTTTCATGCGTGAATCCCGTTTGTTGGGGCATTCGGGGAGGTGCGCTATTGTCAGTCGCCAGGGGCTACGGAGAATAAAGTATTCACTGCTTCATGCCTGGAACGATGCTGAAAATCTGTTTGGGCAGGGGACTTGAGACGTGGCGACTAATCCGTGGCCCCCATGAGTCCGGTGGGGACGAAAAGGAGGAGGAGGAGGACATTTGGGGCGAAGCATTGTTGGTGAAAAAAAAGAGTGGGTTTTTTTACCCAGTGACAAAGAGGAGGAGGAGAGCTGGAGGAGGTGATGGAGATGAGGAAGAGAGGGAGATGACCCCCAAGCATGTGGCAGTAATAAGTGGAGATGGGGCAGGGGGCCCCCGGGGTCATTGTGCAGTGGCCCCCGCATGCTGATTTGCCTGGTATGACAACCGAATAGTTTTCCGTGGCAGAGGGTGACTTCTGGTTTACCCATTGGACTCTCGTACCCGGGCCCAAAAAGGGGGCCTTTTTCCCCGCTGCTGAGAGGGGGGACAAACTCAAATACTATAGGGGAAATCATCCGTAGTCAGTGGGCCGCTGCCTCTGTGCGGCATCGTCCCTCCTCGGACAGGTCTGACCAGTGGGGTTCTTCAGCGCTCACGTACTACTGCCACGGCTGCTGGGGGAAGGAGTGGGGGGGGTAGGAGCAGTACCAGCTCCATCAGCAGCAACCTAATTCTGGAGTCACTGATGAGCAGCTTCCTTCACCCGCCTAGTGAGTAGGGCAGACGCCAGCAGCAGCAGCAGGGACCTGTAGCAGACCCTGAACCAACAGGTGGTGGCCTACTTGTACAGCACTCTGCCACCCAGTTAGAAGATCCGCTGGACTACTGGGCAGCCAAACTGGATGTGTGGCCGCAACTTGCCGAGTTTGCAGTGGAGAAGCTGTCCTGCCCGGCCAGTAGTGTGGCATCAGAGCGGGTGTTCAGTGCGGTGGGGGCCATCGTTACCCAAGGAGAACCCGCTTGTCCACGGGAAATGTGGAACGACTTACCTTTGTCAAGATGAATCAGGGGGGATCGGCAGGATTTCCACACACCAATGCCTTAGGCGTCAGATTACATCAGCCATGACGCCTCACCCAAATTGTGAGAAATGAGTCTGGGTTCAAACTACCTGCCTCAGCCACTATTCTGATGCCACCACCCGCTTGATGACACACATCTGCTGCCAGTTTCTCCATCTGCCACCAACCATCTTTCCCAGGACTGGTATTGCCACCCACCTCCACATTCTGTCAATGTGCCACTCTATGAACTCATGCTGCTGCTGTTGCCGTGACATCCACACTGTGTCATTGTGCCACTCTCTGACCTCATACTGCTGCTACTGTTGTTGCTGCTGCGGTCACCTCCACACTGTGTCATTGTGCCACTCTCTGATTTCATGCTTTTGCTCCTGCCGCCGTCACCTCCACTCTCTGTCATTGTGCCACTCTGTGGCCTACTTCAGTTTTTGCCACATCCAGAATTTCATTGTGCCACTGCCTGACCTCATGCTGCTGCTGTGGCTGCTGCCGTGCCCTCCACACTGTGTCATTGTGCCACGCTGGGGCCTACTCCTGTTTTTGCCACCTCCAGAATGTCATTGTGCCACTGTCTGACCTCATGCTGCTGCTGCCGTGACCTCCACACTGTGTCATTGTGCCACTTTGTGGCCTACTCCTGTTTTTGCCACCTCCAGAATGTCATTGTGCCACTGTTTGACCTCATGCTGCTGCTGCCGTGACCTCCACACTGTGTCATTGTGCCACTCTGTGGCCTACTCCAGTTTTTGCCACCTCCAGAATGTCATTGTGCCACTGTCTGACCTCATGCTGTTGCTCCCGTCACCTCCACTCTCTGTCATTGTGCCACTCTGTGGCCTGCTACTGTTTGCCACCTCCAGAATGTCATTGTGCCACTGTCTGACCTCATGCTGCTGTGGCTGCCGCCGTCACCTCCACACTCTGTCACTAATTTTGCCACCTGAACTCTCAGCTTGTTTTTTTCCAGCTTTCGCTGGCATGACTTTATCAGGCTACATTCCCGCTTGAGTTTTTTGGTCAGTTATGCCCTCTTAAGTGCCCAGGGAATTTTATAGTGAAGCGATTCTAACAGCGGCGGCAGTCATCTGCGTGTCATACTAAAACACAGCATTGTATGTAGACCAAACCAAGCTCCCTCTGCATATTTAAGCATGGCACAACGTTCTACAGCACCCTGCAGGCTCTATGCATCCTGGAAATAGCTGTTTTTTAACGTGATTCGTCCCTAATTATTAGGGTGATTCCCAAGTGAAAGGTCACTGGTTCGAGCAGCCATGAAGAAGATTTCCCAAGAAAAGAGAAGCAGCAGCATCCAGCTCATCAACAGTGGCCAAGAAAATTGCTGAACTGCATTATAGGAGTGCCATAACAGCTGGAAGATTATGAAATGAAGTCCATCCATTCATTTCAAAGACAAAAAGTAAACATCCAGGCAAAATATCGGAGTCAACATGTTGGCTAATCACAAGGTCTATCAGTTCTGGCATGAGCAGCACGGCAGTGGAGGTGGCTCATATGCTTTGTTATAGTGAGATCACAGTCATCCATGCAAGCACCATGGACACACATTACATAAGCCCTGAATGATGGCCTAACAAGGTGAAGAAGCAGCAACTTCAATATAGTTATAAGAAGCATTGGCTCGAGTTTGCAAAGATGTACGAAAAGTGGAAGATTGGAAACAGGTGGTTTAGAGCAATGAGATGAAAGTCAATAGATCGGGTTCTGATGGGGTAAATGGGTCTGGGAGAATCAAGGGAAAAAAGGGGCTAATGGATCGAGAAATTGAAGGTCCTGTCATGTTCGGTGCAGGAAGCCTGATGATATGGGGTTGTTTTACAGTCAAATGCATTGGATACTTGACCAGGATCGATGGTGATCTCAATGCTGAGCTATATGTGTATATCCGACAAGATAGGTTACTTTGTATCCTCGAGGACTATCGGTATGAAAAGGGCGACGGGGAGTAATTGCGTTGTAATATACATCCGAAGTACTACCCACAAGTAAGGTAAAATCATAGCACTCATTAAGTGCTATGATTTTACAACCTATTCCCTGAGACGTACTGCGTGCCAGGAGAAAGAAGTGGCATGTCACGAAAGTGAATGGGGGTTGGTGCATACTTCTAAAGCAGCAGGAGTATAGTCCAAAGTATATTACATTATGTTTATTGAAAATAAATCAACGCAAATACAAAAATAAACAATAGTGGTGCAAAAAAAGTGCAGAAAGTGCTGCAGGTAAGTATATCCCAAATCAAAATAGCTCAATTACAGCTCAAAAAGAATGGCTGCTTTATGTCTGTTTTTTGTCCAATGCACTGTAGACCTAGCCATATCTGTAAGGGTATGTTCCGGCTTGTAAGTTACGTGCCGCAATACGCCAGGTGTTTTGGGAGTCGCGCTGATCAGCGCGTACTCCTAAAGCACGGGCGGCAGCCCGTCGGCCCCATAGACATTCATAACTCGCTGCGCGTAATCACTTATCTTCCCGCGCGTACAATACGATCGTATTGTACGTGTGGGGGGATGAGGCGTAATATTCCATGAGAACTATGGACTACCGTAATTGTGGCGCACATCTCGACGCGTATTAAGCACAATACGTGCCGAAATATGCGGCAAAACGCGCGCCCAAATAAGCCATGTGAGCAATTGGAGCTTGAAGCTGGCTGTGGCTCTGTGGAACTGTTTGGTGAGATAATCCCTTTAATCCTGCACAGTGAACATCAGTATAACAAATATACACAATGCTAAAACTGGTCTTTTTTGGTCATTATTATTAAAGTGCTATGCTTATTCTGCACATATGTAGGAATATGCCAACTAAATTAATATAGTAGGCTCACTTATAGTTTGTGGTAAAATTTGGATGTTAACACAACTCCTTGATCACTTTTTATTCAATTTCTTTCAAAGGGAGGGGACCAAAATGCAACACATCAGAGAGATGAACGTCTATGAGCCTGATTGTTCACACAATACACTGAAATACTTTTGTATTGCAGTGTATTATGCCTGTTACTTATAATGTTGACAAACACCCTACTAGGTACTGACTCTGGCAAGGCTTAATAAGTGTACAAAATTGGGAAACCTGTTGGCCTTCAAGCTGCCATCATAACTCATTGGCAACCTGGAGATCATCTTGTGTCAGGGCCGATGGAGGGGAGAGACCCCCTGACAAACCCCGTACATGCTGCAGTTATTTCAAATCATAGCCATTGCAACAGGGTTTTCACATATGCCATTACTGTTCCATAAATATACCGTAATCTGCCCATTACAGAAATTTACATCTTGGTGTGGGAATGGCTTAAAGGGATGTTCTCTTCACATAATGTGATGGCAAATTGCTAGTATATGATGCAACTTTATGATTAGTGAGACCCCTGCCAATCCTGAAAATAGACTGCTTCACTTCTTTTCCTGCACTGTGGTGCCCAGCCACCCTCTGTGCAGGGTAGAAACAACACTACATTGAAGTGAACAGGGATAGCAGCAGTGCCCTGCACTGTCGGAACACCACGGTGCAGGGAAAAAACAGTGCTGCTGACCCTTCTTTCTCCAAATTGTGGGGGTTTGATAAGTCATATGTTGACTATGTTAAGGTGAAAGACCATCCTAGTGACATACCATGACTTTGTGATTTGGGAATACACGTTTAAGCAACATTTATCTTTTTACAGATGTTACCTTTACCTCTGTCTCAGGAACTGTAGGCTTCCTCTGGCAACGTGCCTGTGGGCACTGATTTTATAGTCCACTGAGTTGAGGCAAAGGTGAAAGCCAATGGAATCTTTTTTTTTTTACCTCAGTTATGGTTATAGGGGCACTACATCCATTTTTTTTCTTCTTATATTGACAAGTAATATACAAGTAGAGCAGATTTTTTTTTTTTTAAATTGGGTGGTTGTTTATATCTAAGATACTTATATCTTTATAATGTATCCCCATGTACATGACTTTTTGGTTTGTGTCTCTGACTTCCCCTCTGTGCGCTTTGATAGCATGGCAGTAAGGGAATTGCCAACTATGGCCTGAGAAGTTTTATCAACTGTACCTGAAGAAAGGTGGAGACCCTCCAGTGCAGAAAAAAAGATTATCCCATTATCCTTTTATGTATTGCTCTTGCCATTGGCCTTTCAGTCTTTTCTGGGTCACGGAACAAGAAAGCGACCATTATGCCATGAACTACTATTTGCAATGAGTCTACATAGAGATAAGCAGTACCAACTGTAACGTGAGATTAGTCTGCCCCTCCATTCAGGAGTTTTATCTTTTTATTTTCACAGGTAGAAAAGGACAATATTTTATATTATTTTTAATTGCATGGGACTGCTGAAATTAAAAGAAAATGCTACTGAAAATTTTGAAAAGATAATTTTCCAGAAATATCGGTTTTAACAAAAATATTCCTTTCTGATGTGCCCCTTTAAAGGGGTTTTGCCAAGAGGTGATTTCCTCACCTAACAGGCTGATACTCCCCTCTTGAGCCTTGAAAAAAGGGGCGTTTTGTTTCTGTGTTTAAAAAAAACAAGTACCTCCTCTGTGATGTCATCGCTCCACCTCCCATGCACGCTCCCGAGGCTGATATTCAGTCTCTGTAGTTGAGCAAACATGTTTGGCTAAACCACAGAAGACAACTGTATTGTGTACAAGCTATACAGGTTTTGTTTTCTCCCTCTTATCTGCTCAGGAGTAAAGATAAACTCCGAGCAGGCAGAATTCATTGACTACAGACGGGGGGAGGGGAGGAGGGCTGAGCAGGGAGTGTCTCCATATTTACTCAGATAATTACATTACAACCAGCGGATTCTCTATATAGCAGACACAGGCTCTGACACAGAAACAAAACCCAGTAACACTGCTTTTTTCTCTCCCTCCCTTCAAAGCTCGTTCTGTGTCCTGCCATCAGATAAGGAGTGCAAACAACGCAAGTGCGGCCAGGAGCTTGCCCGATCAGCTCCTGGTCGTAGCTAATGCAAACAGTCAGGAAACTAAGGGCATCTAAGTCAGACTGCAGCTCTCAGAGGCTTCACTTTTTTTAATCACATATATTTAAAAAAGTGATTAAATACCCATTTTGGAGGATCCCATGTCAACATTAGATCGTGGCAAAATCCCTTTAAGGCCACGTTAGCTTGAGAATGGTATCATAGTTTCAGCAAACAAAAACAAAAGCCATGAAAGTGAAGGAAAAAAGTAGACATCAGAAAGATGTGCCCAGATGTGCATGCTCCTTGTGTATTTTATGACCTCATTGGAGACTACTAAAAGATTTAACTATTAATTAAGATCTTAATAATTGGAGTAAAATATGGAAGACGTGCACATTTCCCATCGAGTTGTTATTTGAAGGAATGAAGAACAACTTTCTGGTCTTTGTATTTTTAGTCTTGGCAAATTCTTCACTATTATTTCTAACTTAGAGCTATTTAGTCATATACGATTCTGCAGTCCATACATTGAGAAAATAGTCTACAACGGCCACACAAACCACACTTAGGGAAATACATTAAAGGATTATGTATGCACTCTGCTTACATGTGCGCTGATTTTTACTTATCTTAAATTGTTTTAGCATTTTATGGAACAGGAAATGTAAGCAAAAATTCATTGAACGTAGTAAAATTAAGAGAAATGTTCCATCTCTGCCTCAGCTTTGTGGTATTCAGACCTCTCTTTACATTATTATAAGGTTACTAAACAGAAAACAGTGGATGTATTTTACTCTACAAATCTGCAAACAGCAATTTGTACCTAGTCTAATAATTTACCTCACAAATATAGTCTGAATTATAGCAAACACTGTCTATCTATCTATCTATCTATCTATCTATCTATCTATCTATCTACAGTGAAATAATTATTTGATCTTCTGCTGACTGTGTACGTTTGCCCACTGACAAAAGACATGAACAGTCTATAATTTTAATGGTAGATTAATTTTAACATTGAGAGATAGAATATCCAAAATAAAATCCAGAAAATCACATTGCATAAATTATATAAATTTTTGCAGTGAGAAATAAGTATTTGATCGCTTTGGCAAACAAGACTTAATACTTGTTGGTAAAACCCTTGTTGGCAAGCACAGCAGTCAGATGTTTTTTGTAGTTGATGATGAGGTTTGCACACATGTCAGGAGGAATTTTGGTCCACTTCTCTTTGCAGATCATCTCTAAATCATTAAGATTTTGAGGCTGTCGCTTGGTAACTCGGAGCTTCGACTACCTCCATAAGTTTCCTATGGAATTAAGGTCTGGAGACTGGCTAGGCCACTCCATGACCTTAATGTGCTTTTTTTTTAGCCACTCCTTTCTTTCCTCGACTGTGTGTTTTGGGTCATTGTCTTGCTGGAAGACCCAGCCACGACCCATTTTTAATGTCCTGACGGAGGGAAGGAGGTTGTCACTCAGGATTTTACGTTACATGGCTAAATCCATTCTCCCATTGATGTGATGAAGTAGTCCTGTGCCCTTAGCAGAGAAACACCCCCAAAACATAATGTTTCCACCTACATGCTTGACAGTGGGGACAGTGTTCTTTGGGTCATAGGCAGCATTTCTTCTCCTCCAAACACAGCAAGTTGAGTTAATGCCAGAGTGTTCAATTTTTATCTCATCTGACCACAGCACCTTCTCCCAATTACTCACAGAATCATCCAGGTGTTCATTGGCAGGCTTCAGATGTGCCTGCACATGTGCCTTCTTGAGCAAGGCGACCTTGTGGGCACTGCAGGATTTTAAACCATTACGACATAATGTGTTACCAATGGTTTTCTTGATGACTGTGGTCCTAGCTGCCTTGAAATCATTAACAAGTTCCCCGCATGTAGTTTTAGGTTGATCTCTCCCCTTCCTCATGATCAAGGATACCCCATGGGGTGAGATTTTGCATGGTGCCCCAGATCGATGTCGATTGACAGTCATTTTGTATTTCTTCCATTTTCTTACCATTGCACAGTTGTCTCTCTTCACCCAGCGTCTTACTTATAGTTTTGTAGCCCATGCCAGCTTTGTGTAGGTCTATGATCTTGTCCCTGACATCCTTAGAAAGCTCTTTGGTCTTGCCCATGTTGTAAAGATTAGCATCTTACTGATTAATTAAGTCTATGGACAGGAGTCTTTTATAAAGGTGACTAGTTAAGACAGCTGTCTTTAATGCAGGTAGCAAAATGATTAGGAGCGTCTAACTGGTCTGTAGGCGCTAGAACACTTATTGGTTGGTAGGAGATCAAATACTTATTTCTCTCAGCAAAATGCAAATAAATTTATATAATTTATACAATGCGATTTTCTGGATTTTGTTTTTGATATTTTATCTCTTAATGTTAAAATTAACCTACCCTTAAAACTATAGACTGTTCGGGTGACATGTATAAACCGGGCTGCGCCAGAAGTCTGGTGTCTTTTCAGCCTGACATCTGGTGCAGCCCTGTTTGCTATATTTTTAAATCGCACGCACGCCAGTATCAGGCGCATTAGAGAGCGCCCGCAACACTTTGTAATGTGCCTGATTGCGGGGAGCGTGTGGGAGGCGGGGCGCACTAGAACCATATGAAATTATAGATTTATGGCTTCAGTATGGCAATTTCAGGAACATTACTGCTGGAACAGGTAAACCACTTTAATGATCTAAAGTAGACCGGGTTCATAAATCAGGCGAATTCTATACTATTGCAATGTGCTTTACAATTAGCGTCTAAGTGCCATAAATCATACATGTCGCCCTTCATGTCTTTATCAGTGGGAAAACTTACAAAATCAGCAAGAGATCAAATAATTATTTCCGTCACTGTATCTATCTATCCAGTGTTGGAGGATCCTCTGGTAGACCCCTGGACCGACACAGCGGGGTCAGTCCGCACACCGGTACTCATGGCTCTAGTATGTGTACAAAAGAGATCAAACAGAGGGACGGTTCTTCAAAAGGGCCTGACACCGGTTTGATTGGAAAGGATGGAGAAAATTGTTGCTTTACAGTCGCTGATTTATTTTATGGAATTTTAGATTTGCTAGAGAACATACGGAAGTTGTTAGGGAGAAATTGTCTAAAGAGGTTGGTTCGGGGAGGAAGACGGTTCCGTTTGCCATTCCACCACTGCTGTTACCAAGTATTTCACCGTTGGAGGTGGTTCCAAAAAAGAACCCAATTAATTTTGCCGCATTCATCACCTTTCTCCTAAGGGTGAATCTGTGAATGATGGCATTGATCCAGATTAATGTTCCATTGTTGATAAGAGGAATGAATGATGTCCAGCATTCTTCAAATAGCATTCAGTTCTTTATTTCACATTGGAGATAAAGCATCAAAGACCCATAGCAAAGGACTATGTTCCATTGTTAATATGTCGTCCGATACGGCGATTGCTCGGGTGCGTCATTTTGGGAAGTGAATTACTTTTCTCTTTTTTGAGTCATTTTGTGAAATGGGCCCTTCTGGCAAAAACAGAATCGTCTTTCTGTATGCTGCTAGTGCATCCAGACAGTTAGCACTAGTTGGATAGCTGTTGGAAAAGTGAATTTTCTGTAGACTGCTGTTTACCTATGGGTTATTATTTGTCATACACCTTTGTCATGTGGTTCAGTAGGCTGCGGACTGTTTATCAGTTATTCATTATTTAAACCTCTCAGGAAAAAATACACGTAGCTCAGGAAAAAAATATTTTCCGGGCTAGTCCTTATTTCTTATTGTGAGTCCATCCTGTGTTTGGCTCCGTCCCATATCCCGCCGGCCAAGCAGTAAACACGCAAATCCAAGACCGGATATCCAGGTGCTATCCCACTATGAGGCTTGCACTGCAAAAGACTCAAAATTCCGGTTACGGTAAATAACACAGCTTTATTAGAAATGTTAAAAACTAGCAGTGCACAAACAAAGTCACAGTGTATACCTGCAGCCAACAGACGCGTTTCGAGCACTATGCTCTTTCTCACCTCGTAGCCTCGTAGTGGGTTAGCACCTGGATATCCGGTCTTGGATTTGTGTATTCATTATTTAGATGATCTTTCTTGTGTAGGCCAACAAAACTCCACTGTATGTTCACTTTTGCTACACACTATTGGAAAGAGAATGCTTGGATTTTGGCGTTCCACTAGCACATGGCAAAATTAAGCTTTTTCAAGCTTTAGGCCAGGCGTCCTCAAACTGCAGCCCTCCAGCTGTTGGGAAACTACAACTCCCATCATGCATTTATATAATCTATAACAGTAGGCATGATGGGAGTTGTAGTTTCCCAACAGCTGGAGGGTCGCAGTTTGAGGATGCCTGCATTAGGCTATGTTCTTGATTGTGTTTGTGTCTCATTATTTGAGGTCAAATTATTTTCTTAGCCTTTTCACTCATAATTTTTGGGGCAATATTTTTGGGAGAGTTAGTTAGGCCAGCTGTTTCAAAGCTGGGAGGTTTGTTTTTGGAGGATGTGGATTTGTTTTGTTCCTTTTGGTTGAGGTGATCTAAAACTGATCCAGTGGGAAAAGGTGCCAGTGGGGATCTTTTTTTTGTCTCTCTTTCAGTCATGCCCTCATACGGTGCCTTGCTGGTTATAAGAAGGAAATAGGGATTACTGTTGTTGGCTGCTCTCCGCTGTTGGCACATATTGATGGATCTTTTTTACCTAGATATCAGTTTTTGGGGGAATTCAGAAGTTGCTGCAGTTGTTGGGAGTGGATCTCAACAGTTATTCTGGCCATTCATTCAGAATTCGAGCGGCGAATGAGGGAGCTAGACATGGTTTGGGTGAGGAAATTATTTTCTGCATTGGTAGGTGGGAATCTGCTCCTTGTGGTAGTTTGGACAGGTTATGAGTGACTCACACTGTATAGTCCCATAGCTTTTTTTCTGTTTTCATGTCATTCCATTCCATTAGTGGTGAGAAGGGTGGCAGGGACTGAAATGGTCTCAAGAGGATTTATAATTAATTGATTTTCATAATTTAGGTAGTGTTTTTGTGAAAGCACCAGAAGATTATTTAGTGCCTCCTGAGCCATCAGCTAGAGGTAAAGTTAGATTTTTTTATGCTTGGTTATGATCGTTGGGTCTTTGAGGATCTCCCTCATCGAGGAGTGAAATATGTATTTAAAATGTTATATCTTTGTTCATAAAATTACTGATGTGGCCAATTTCATCCAACACATGGTGTTGTGTCTTTATTTGGGGCATGGGACTTAACTATTCAAGCTGGATCAGCGCAAGTCGACACTACCAACATTATGGATTTGTCTTTTCTGATAAGGATTTCAGAGGCAGTTTTTAAGTATGGATTTTTGGATGCTTCAAAACTTCCTCTGAAATCCTCATCAAATCCAAAACTTAACCTTTACTAATGTGGTAAAATACAGACTAGAAATAATCCATAAGATCCAAAAGTATGAGGACTTACAGTGCATTGAACAGAAAAAATTATATACATATTTAGCAGAGTACAGCTTGACCGTGATATCATGGCTTTTCGTGTTAACTGCTCTGATCTGTAAACAAATGCGACAGTAGAGACAACATTCAGTGCCGTGATATCACGGTGCAATATCTGTTCTATTTAGTTTTGCTACATCTGTACAAATCTCAGAGGTGTGTAAGGGACAAATTAACCATATTATACCCTATGCTACAGACTGCCTATCAAACAATATGGAGACATCTCCCTGATAAGGAAGGGTCCACCTTGAACGTTGACTATTACGCCCTGTTGCTCCCTGATAAATAGGAGCCCAATAAAATCCAATGATCAAGTCCCAACAAAAGTCCTGACGCGTTTCCTTCCAAAGTTCTACAGGAATTAGTCAGGGGACAATAGAATATGTGTGAACAATAGAGAAAGCAGGGTCACACATAGATATAATCAATAAGGACATGGGTGCATAGATTATAGAAACATATTCAAACATATTCAAACAAGATGTCCTAGATATATATATTGAATAATTGACTGAAGCAGAGGCACCAAACAAGCAAATATGGGGTTAAGCAATAGTTAAGTCAAATTTACCTCAGTGAGTCTGTATGGGGCATAAGCTAGCCAACTTATGTGCTATTCTATTTAACCCTAAGGAATTCCTGTGGAAGCCAGGAAGGAAACGCATCAGGACTTTTGTTGAGACTTGATCATTGGATTATTATTTCATCAGGGAGCATCAGGCCGTAATAGTCAAGTTTCCAATTGAGGCCATCCTTATCGGGACAATGTCTCCATATCGATAGGCAATCTATAGTATCGGATGTAAAAGTGTTAATTTGGCCCTCACCCACCTCTGAGGTTTGTATATAATGTTTCTGTTCAGTGTAAGCCCTCTTACTTTTGGATCTTATGGATTTTTCTAGCCCGTATTTTACTACATTATTTAAGGTTAAGCTTTACATCTATTTTTTTTTCCAGTGAAGAACCTCGTTATAGCCAGGCTTTTGATATGCCCACGCCAAAACTGAGACCTCCTCGTTTCAACACAAGCTACTATGACAGGACATGGCTGTGCCACTGAGTGGCTCGTCCTACCAGCTTAACAGTTAGATTCCAAAGATACAGAGTCAGCACATAACGCAACCTCAGTATAACATACATCCAAAGCGTAACATTACATATCACAGACAATAACTAAAACCCCCCACAATGAACAGTTTGTTTAAAGAGATGAACAATCAACTAAACTGTCTCCTAAAGTGAAAAGAGCAAATGAAACAAGTAATCTCTTTATCTGAAAGGGGGAAATATCTTCATCCCTTTATATACAGAGGACTAGAATTTAATTACAGCTTTTCTGTATTGCCTAAGGCCTAGGTGCTAAAGGATAATAACCCTATAATGATGAAAAAGCTCTCCTTTTTATTATTGTGAGGGGACAGGGATGCACCCAGTCACTTCTCTGAGACTGTATTGGTCTATGGAAACATTTCTTTCCATTAATTCCCAACTTTTTAGCTACCACACCCTTCACACCTCCGGAACATACTTAAAAGTTAAAAATAATTGGGTATAGCATGAAAAAAATGGGGGAATTTATCAAGAAATACTTATGAGTTTTCTGGATTGCAAAAGTCGCAAATTTTTCATAAACTGTTTTTGTGCACAAATTTGCAAGGTTTAGAGGTCTTACACCACTCTTACTGTCTTTCAAGAAAACAGGGATGGATTAGTGAGAGGGGTGTGTGACCTCATGTGTCCTGACACATTTACTATAAAAAAGTGGAATAAACTATAACATAGCCAGCATAGATTTCAGTTTTAGGCATATAGACAGCTAAAAGATTCACCAAATGTAATAGCAGGTATAAACCTTACTCCAGCGCTGTTTGTCCTAATACCAACCATATATCCACCACCTAAGTCCCAATATATCCACCACCCATCATTCTTCTGCTAACTGTAATAAATAAAGGTCAAATTAAATATATTCTCTGTTAATTAAATGTTATTGTTTAGTTGTTCTTCTAGTGTCAAGACCCAGTAATATTAAGATGAATGAAATATAAAATATAAATATAATATAAAATATAAAAAGTATCAAAAATAATAGAAAATTACATTGAATAAACAGCTAAAAAAGTATCTTGACTGGTTTGAAATAAATGTTATTTCAAATGAGAGAAAAAACAAAAAGAACATTCCAATATGCAACTTTGTTCCTCCAAATGTGGAGTAATAATTTGTCTCCCAAAAATAGTAAGTAATTATATTTTATAAACTGCTCATTTTGCTTTTAGAGTGAATGTGCTTTATAGGTGAACATAAACCTTGATGCCTCATTCTGCTTACATGGAAACAATTACATTAAAATGCAGATGGAGATTCCAGTAATCTCCTTGGAATAGACAAATAGGTTTTGAAATAATTTACAAATGATGCACTAAATCTGTTTGCCATCTGCTCTCTGCTAGGGGAAAACATTACATTTCTCCCACTATGAAACATAGTGCATTTATTTCATGTAAAATGCAGAAAACAAAGACAAATTTCTTTGCAGCTCCTGAATATTTGACAATGTTACACAGTAAAAAAAAATGACAAAAGAGCAATAATAAAGCTGATGTGCAGTTCTAATCTAATACTGACTTCTATGTCAGTTGTTACTAGTGTCGGACTTGCCCACTGGAGGATCAGTGCATCCTCCATTGGGCCCTGGGACCGACACATGTACTGGCCCACTGGGGAGCTGGTGAATCTCCCGGTGGGCCCCAGCTCAGGCACATGATTTCAACTGTATACACATCCTTGGGACGTACATGCAGTTGAAAACTATAGTGTCCCGCTGATCACTCCTCTAGGCTGCAGGCCTACACAAGCGGCTCAGGTGGCGATCAGGCTGCTTGCATCTCCACGTCATCCAGGCTGTAAGAGTAAGGCTTAGGAACAGTAAGATGGCAGGCCTGGGAGCCTTCATTAGTATAGCAGGAAATCTGCACACTATTATGCTAAAATGTACCAGTGATTATGCCCCTTAGTACTCTAGGGGGATGAAAATTTTAAGTAAAAAAAAATAATAAGAATTAAAACACCCTCCTTTTCTCATATTAAAAATAACAAAAGAAAGACAAAAAATGTAATAATCCGTATTATCACATCTGTAAAAGTCCAATCTAGTCATATATAACCTTATTTATCCTGCATGGTGAACGCCATAAATAAATACCGAGTGCAAAAATTGGGAGGGTGATTTGTTACTCTGCATTTCTCGAAATTTGGATACAAAATGATCAAAAAGTTGCAGGTTTCTGAATATGGTATCAATGGAAATCACACTTCAGTCTGCAAAAACCAAGCCCACACAAAGGTCCACTGTTGGAAAAATCAAAAATTTTTTGGTCCCAGAAAATAGAGCTGAAAAGCAAATTTAAAAAATATACTGAATTGCAGATTAAAGATGTCCTTAACACTGTGTTCCAAATTATTCTGCAAATGATAGCTAATTGGATTGAAGTCCAGGCAGCACTCTTTTTTTTTTATGGTCATAGCAGCTAAAGACTCCGAGGTCTTCTTTTCAGCATGAGATGGGGCATTGTCCTGCATAAAGAGGATTTTGCTACAGAAGAGGATTTTGCTACTGAAGGCACAGTTCTTTTTGTACCATAGAAGAAAGTGGTCAGTCAGAAACTCTATATACTTTAAAGAGGTAATTTTCACACCTTCAGGGACCCTAAAAGGGCCAACCAGCTCTCTCCCCATGATCCTGGCTCAAACATGAACCCAGAACCTCCTCGCTGATGCCGATCCACCAAACATCCCCTACTCCAACCATGTGGACCATCCAGGGTTGCACGGCACTCATCAGTAATGAGTCTTCATGTATGTGTGGGCCCACTACAACTGTTTCTGCTTGTGAGCACAGTGGTTAGGGGTGGTCGAATAGTAGGTTTTTGGACAACTGCAGCCTTTAGAGAATCCTACACCTTGAAGGCACCAGCTGCTTTGCAATGTTTTTTGAGAAGCTCCTCTCTTAATCTGATGAATTTGTTTGGTAAAAATCTAGTAAAACCAAGTACATAGGAAAAAGCTACTTACAGATCAGGCACAAGATATGAAGGCCCTGCTTGCAAGAGCTTACAATCTATGTGGGTATAGGAGTGAGACGAAAAGTGAGAAGTACTTGGTTTACACAATGGTCAAGTCATCTTCTATCCATCAATAAAGTGTAGTTTACATAAAAATTGGATGAACCTGCCACCCAGACCAAACATCTATATACAGATGAGTGCAGGGAGTGTCAGAAGTGTGCGTGACTGATTTCAGGAGGTCAGCAATTAGGGATCTTGGTAGGCCTGCATTAACAAATGTATTCTCAGGGCACATTTAAAGAGAACCTGTCACATAGTTTTTGCCCCACTGGCTGAGGACAGAACAAGCTAGTGTCAGACCTGCTGTTTCCAGCACTGTGTCCCTTATTCTGTAAGATGCTGGAGTTTTCGTGTATTTAATGCTCAAATCTGCAGTTTTCAGCCAGAAGAGACATTCGAAGAGTCCTTCAGAGTGTCAGTTTTTCCAAACCCCGCCCACCTGAGATAACCCCGCCCACCTCAACTGACACGCCTATTACTTGGAATAGGTAGAAACATGAGAATAACTGTCAGTGGGCGGAGATAGCCTTTGGTGGGTGGAGCTAACACCAGCTCATGAATAAGATTTAAGGGGTAAATGCTCTAAAACTCCAGCATCTTACAGAATAAGGGGCACAGTGCTGGAAACAGCAGGTCTGTCACTAGCTTGTGCTGTCCTCAGCAAGGGGGGCATAACCTATGTGACAGGTTCCCTTTAAAACTACGATGTTATGAGCGTGCCTAATCATATGAGATAGCATGTTTCAGAGTACTGGTGCAGCACATGCAAAGTCTTGAAGACGGGCACGGGAGATTTGGATAATTGAAGCATTTAATCTAAGATCATCTGCAGAGTGGAAAGAGCAGGTAAGGTGATAGACAGACATGAGGGAGGAGATGTAGGGGGGTGCAGCACTGTGGAAAGCTTTATGGTGATTAGTTTGTGTTGTATTCTGTACTGGATAAGCAACCAGTGCAGTGACTGACACAGGTAGAGGCATCAGTATAGTGGCTGCAAAGAAAGACAAGCCTGGCTGCTGCATTCAGTACAGGTTGCAGAGGGGAGAGTTTACAGAGAGGAGACTGATAAGCAAGGATTTACTGTAATCAAAACAATAAGATCAAAAGTTAAAGTATAAGGGTATGTTCCCACGATGTACTGCGGCGTGTATAGTACGCGCCGCAGTACATCGTGTGTTTCGGGAGCTCACGCTAATACACGCGTACTCCCGCAGTGCGGGGGATCCGGCAGCCCGTCGGCCCCATTGACATTCACTACTCGCGGCACGTATTCACCGTGAATAATTGACATGTCACTTATCTCCCCACGTGTACAATACCATCGTAGTGTACGCGCGGAGGGACGAGGCATAATCCATAGTTCTCTATGAGAACTATGGATTACCGTAATTGCAGCACGCTTCTCGCCCGTATTAGAGCGGAAATACACGGCGAAATGCGCGATAAAATTACGCCGTGTGAACATACCTTAAGAGCAACAATAAGAGTTTGAGTTGTATTTACAGTGAGAGAATAACGGATTCTGGAGATGTTCCTGTGGTGCAGGTGACAGGAGAAGGAAAGCAATTGAAAATAGGGGGTGAAGTACAGATCAGAGTCTAATATGACCCCAAGACAGTGGGCCTGCTGCCTAGGAGTTATGGTAGTACCACACACTGAGACAGAAATAGTAGAGTTGGGTTGATTAGTACTGTAGATAGTGGAATAATAACAAGAAGTTCCATCTTAGTGAGGTTACGATTGAGTCAGAGACAGCAGTTAAACAGTCACTGGTGTTTTGTAGCAGGGCAGGAGTGATGTCATGGGAAGAGGTGTATAATTGAGTGTCATCAGCTTAGAAATATTACTGAAAATCAAATCTACTGATGGTTTGTCCAATGGGGACTGTGTAGAGTGAGATCCAGAAGAAGCAATAACGAGTAGCTGCCCTGAGATTTAGCTGTCAGGAGATCATTTGAGACTTTAATAAAGTCAGAAATTGAGCAGAAACGACAGAAGACCAGATCAAGAGAGTTCCCATCCTTGTGTGTGAGAGAATCTGTAAGTTGCGAGTGGCAGAAGAAGATATTGGGTTGTCAAAGGGGATATTTCTGTAGACAGGAAGTGAGGAAGCCAAGCAGCAAAAATGATCAAGAAACTGATGGGATACACCCAGGGGTTGGTATACAAATGCCGGTATACAAATGCCACTCTTAGAAAATGACCAAAAGCGTATGAGGGTGTGGACCTCAAAGGAGAGGAAAGTGAGGGAGGAGGTGGGAGGAATTACTTTGTAAGTGCAGTGTGAAAAAGAAGTATACTGACTCCTCCACCCTGCCTGTTCTCAGTTTTGGGGGTTGTGGGTGAAGTGTAGGCCACCATAAGTGAGAGCAACAAGGAAAGTAGTGTCAGATTGCTGGAGCCATGTTTCTGTGAGACCTACACTTGATTATCAGCTGTTATCACTATAGGGTTGATATACATTTTAACTGCAATGACCACTGCATAGAAAATGTATCTTTGTATGGTAGCCATCCAAATAAAAGTAAAGATACATTAGGGGGGACATGTATGATCAGAGCTTTCACACATTTTCAGGCGTATAATGTGCCTCACTGTGCCGACTCTGCTGTTGGACGCACCTAATGCGGTGTTAGGCGCAAGGCTCGCCACTTTCTAATGTGCCTAACATGAAGGGGCATGCTGTGGGTGTTCTGGGGCTGGATGCACCACATTTGAAAACTCTGACGCATGTATGAATGCGGGTTGCCAAAATGAGGTGCATTATAGCTCCGACAGGCAGACCTATTTCAACGTGGTCTGTCTGCCGGAGGCGTCGAAGTTTGCACCGACGTTATGAGCGTACTTCGGCACCGACATAAATGAGGCGCAGTTTTCACAATAAAAAACATGAAAACAGGTGCTTTGACGCACCGAACTTCATACATGTCCCCTTAGGTCTCCATTGTGTCACATAGAAGAGTCCCAGGTATTAAATCTCCTCTATTGTATCCATATTGCCTAATGGACAAACAAAACAATCCTTGCTATGAACAAGAAGCATCTGCCAAGTGCTTTGTTCCCCCAACACTATTTGCTGTTCTGTTGGATTTCCAATGAACATGGATGGCATAGCATAGTTCGGCATCCTATTCTTTGCTGTAAAAGGAAAAATAATAATTGTCAGGATCTTTTTTTGCTACAATTCATAAGAAAAAAACATGTTGCTAGAGTGAAAAGCTAGCAACAAGAGAATAGCAGACTACTGATAACCAATAGCTAGCAACGAGAGAATAGCAGACTACTAATAACCAAAAATTGGCAACAAAAAAAACCTGACTGCTAATTCTACAAAATTAGGAACAAGAAGATTTATCAGATTACTAATAGTGATGAGCGATTACGTTGACTATCGTCATCGGGTCGATAGTCGATATCGGCAATTATCAATAAGATATCCGATAGTCGATAATAGATTATCGCCGATGACGCTTAAAGTCTATGGGAGAGGAACAACACCTTCATTCTTACACCCAAACAGGGATGGAGAAGCTGGAATTAACATCCACAACAGTCAAATGGATACGTGCTACATCTTAGGCAAGACAATTAGGTTATAAAAGCCACAGAAAAAAAATCACAGACCATTCACTATCCCTGTCTTGCACCACAGCATGACCCTTAAACCTGCATGACCCACAAATTAAAAAGTGCCAGAAGGCAGTATGATTTGAACCATCATTTTACTTGAACTGGACATTGAATATCCCTGTCCTGGAATGCAGCATGAGCCCCAAACCTGCATGACCCCAGATTAAAAAGTGCCGGAAAAAGGAGTTTTTCAACCACCATTTTAGTTGAACTGGACATTAACTATAACTGTCCTGTACCGCAGTATGACCATTAAACCTGTCTGACCCACAGATTAAAAAGTGCAAGAAAAAGGAGTCTTTCAACCACCATTTTAGTTGAACTGGACATTGACTATACCTGTCCTGGAAACCGCAGTATGGACCATTAACCTGTCTGACCCCCAAATTAAAAAGTGCCGGGAAAAGGAGTCTTTCAACCACCATTTTAGTTTCACTGGACATAGACTATCCCTGTCCTGGGCCACAGCATGACCCCTAAACCTGTTTGACCCACAGATCACAAAGTGGCACTATGCTATTTTGTACAGTGACCCCTCATTTAGTATATTTTTTGGTAACTGACATTTGTTTACAGAATTTATTTAGGGAAGTTTTATTTATAGTTTTACATTATTACCATTTTGCTTTTTTTTCAAGTGTGATAACATACAACATACACCTCTCCCTGCAGTTTTTTTTACACATGTAGATGTGTTAATTCGTCCGCACACCCGATAAGTAATACAAATGTCCTAATCATCCCCAAAACACTTCTTAGTTGAGAAGACATTTGCCCTCCTGGCTTCTGAGACTGATTCAGCCAATCAATCAATGGTTTCAATTTTCCTCCAAATCCTTCTTCATTGATTAGGGACAGACTCCCCTGGAGATCAAATGATGCGACCCCTTTAGTGACCCCCAGCCCCAGAAATTTTAAGCCTAAAATTGTGCAATTTGTGTCCATCCTGGACCCTTTTTTGACAGTACTTAACCTCACAGAAATCACCTTTTTCAAAATCTGATTTTTTAGAGAAATTTGAAGCTCTCCTGATTGCCCCTAATGGCGAGAGCCAGTGCTGCCATCAGCCATCTGTTAACACGGAGGTCCAGCTGCCAGACTTACAGTGGGTGCGGTGAGAGACCAGGCTAGCGTCTGTCATCTATAACACGCAGGTTCAGCAGCCAGGGCTGGAGTTACAGTGGTGCGGTGAGAGGCAGGGCTGGCGTCCGTAATCTATTAACATGGTAAAAATGCCCTTATGACGCAGCAATGAAAACAGTCATGCTGAAGGAGAGTGCGGAAGTGGAAGTGTGAGGTAAGACCTCCAGCCTTCCTCAGTACACAGTCAAGACCTGGTAGCGCTTGCCCCTCCGTATGAGTGGGGACCAATTGAGCTTCACTGGAAATACTGGTGGTTAACGCTCCTGTTACACCCAGGTGCCCTTTTTCTTGGCATTCTTTTTCTAAATTTTACTAAACGTGCTGGAGGAAATTGTCTCTGTACTTTGTTCTCTGCCGTGCTCCATACTCCATGTCCTCTGAATAACCTACATATGGTCAAGTTTTCCTGTACCTCCAATTGTAAAAATTCAGAGGAATTTTTTTACCAGCTATTGTACATGCAAGTTTTTAGTATTTTAATTCTAGAAAACACATTTTTAAAAGTAGGATGGAATCCCAACCATGTCTTTGTTTCTCTTTTTTAATTGTATTAAATGGTTGTCTCAATACAGGGATTGATAGCTCTGTTAAAGATCTTGCAAAAAAAGTCATTTTGCAATATGTATCCATTAACATGTCCTACCTATTCCGGGTTTCTGACAGCACCATCACCCTTGAGCATCTTGACAATTGTGAGATGAGAACAAATGTCTGTTAGAAACAACATTTTAATAATAGGACCTTAGTAAAGCTGCATGTTCAACAGCAAATGCCTCCAAAATTCAAAGCAGGGCCCTTTGAGCCCTTGGACAATTGTGAAGAACAAATGTCTGTTAGAACAATTTTTTTTAGAATAGGAACTGTAGTATTGCTGCATTTCAAAGCAGCATCCCCCCAAAAATTATAAAAATGACTTCTCAGCCACTGTTAAAAATTGTGAGGGAGAAATGCCACTTAAAAGCCACATTTCTATTCCAAAGGACCATGATTATTGCTGAAATCTCACAGCAATATACCCCAAAAAATTATAAATATGACTTCTCAGCCATATTAAAAATTGTGATGGAGAAATGCCATTTAGAAGACACATTTCTGTTCCAAAGGACCATAATTATAGCTGTATCTCACAGCAACATGACCTCAAAACCATTGACAATGTGAAAACTTCTAAAGATAAAGTGAGTAAATGGAATACGGTGTTGTCATGAAACCTTGCTGTCTTTTACAGTCTCCTCACAGCAAAACCAGCAAAATGAACTGTTGGGAAAGAGAATAAAAAATTGCAGTAAGAATAAATCTTTTTAAAAAAAAAGTTTTCAAAGGGGACCATTTCTGTTTGAAGAGGAATGTGAAGGAGACCGGCAACTAATTGGTGACCTCGGCAATTGGGGCCACCACATCATCAAATCTCCATGCCTGATTCATCTTGATGAAAGTCAATCGGTCCACATTATCTGTGGAAAGTCGGATGCGTTTGTCTGTAATGACTCCTCCACTGTGCTGAAGGTCCGCTCGGAAAATGACGCCGGCTGCTGGGCAGGACAACACCTCTATGGCGTGGCGAGCGAGCTCGGGCCATTCGTCCATTTTGGATACCCAGAAGTCTATTGGGTCCGGAACACATCCAAAAACATCGGTGTTGAGAAGCAGATAGTCGTGCACCATGATCTTAAGCTGCTCTCGGTGTGGTGGATGTGGGCCCGGCATTGCATGCGTTGGGAGGTGCTAAATAAAAGATTGCCAAGGTCCCCCATTAGGCTTCTGCCCCCTTGCCTGCTGCTGTTTCCCCGCTACGGCTACTTGGCACTCTACTGCTGTCACGTCGCGGGACGTTGTTCCACCGGGGACTTTTGGGGAAACGTGAAGCAGAGCAACAATGTCTCTAGTTGATAAAATCAGAAAGGGTCTCCATTTCCTGCATTTTACTCTCTATTTGGGTGGGGGAAGGAAAGTGCTGAGTTTTGTTTTGTACCGGGACCCGGGAGGGTGGCCACCCAGTAACTGTTGTTCATTTTGATGGCCTTAATGCGAGGATCATGTTGGAGGAAATGGAGCTCCAACACTCATGTGAGAGATGGAGCCTTGATTTCCCAAGCCTCTGGTCGAGGGGCACTAGCAAACAGATGTTCCTCATCTTCCTCCTCAGCCTCAAATTCGCGCCAACATCTTTCCAAGGCAGGGACGTCGGTAACGTCGGTGTCTAGGAATACCTCCTCATCCGCTAACACCGGCACCGCTTCAACACAGCCCTGACTTGCCTGAGATGATGCGCCCTGAAAGCTGATGCGCCGCCTTGCACTAGCCCTGGACCCCGAACCACTGCCTAATGAAGACCGATGAAATTGTGAAACTGTCGGGCCTTGTGGATTTGACAGAGAGAGAGGCTCCGTGTCCGCATCTGTGTCCGTCTCCTCCTCCGTCGCTGGCGGGACCTGTTGTTTCAGAGTGTCCAACGATCGTTCCAGAACTAAGATCACCACAATGCTCATGCTGACAAGGGCATTGTCCGCACTGACCATTTTGGTGGCGTCTTCAAAACTGGCAAGGATGGTGCAGAGCTCTTTCACCTGCCTCCCACTCTCGGTGGCTCAACACCCAGAGGTCCGCAACGCAGCTTGTCAGGCCATGTGTCACTTCGTACTGCGTAATGGCAATGCGCTGCTGCCACCCTCGCTGGAGCATGTGGAGGGTGGAATTCCAGCGTGTTGCCACGTCAACAATGAGACGGTTGACGGGGAGGCCGAGCTGACGCTGCAACGCAGCCAGGCGGGACGAAGCAGGGTGCGAACGGCGGAAGTGCGAACTTAGACTTCAAGCCTTCCTCAGCAGGCAGTTCAGCCCCGGGTCGCTCTGTAGAAATTTCTGGCCGACAAGGTTCCTGACATGTGTCAGGGAAGGGATGTGCTCCAGCCTACCGATCTTAAGGCGGCCAGCAGATTTCGTCCGTTATCGCACACCACCTTGCCCGGCACAAGGTTCTTGTCACCCAGCACGCTCGGTCTCGTTGTGGAGAGAGCCGTCCACAGTTCTTGACCTGTGTGTGGACGGTCTCCAAAACAGATTAATTTCAACATGGCCTGGTTTCTCTGGGCACGTGATGCCACAGAGGCCTTGGGGGAAAGAAACCCTGCACCATCCCTGCGGTTTTAAAGAGCGGTGCGCCGAGCCTGAGAGCCACCGTCACCCCCAGAGACATCCACCCAGCTCACCCAGTGAGCTGTCACAGAGATATCGCTGCCTTGGCCGTGCTTACAAGTCCATGTGTCGGTGGTCAGATGAACTTTTCCGGCCACAGATGCAACAACGCGCTTGAAATTTTAGATGACACGGCTGGCCAGGGCAGGGGTGCTTTTCTGGCAAAGAAATGCCTGCTCAGCATCTGGTATTGGGGGCAGCAAGGGCCATGAACGTGGCGAACCCATCTGTGTCCACCAAATGGAAAGGCAACATTTCCCAAAGGGCCAAAAGCCTGGCAAAGCCGACATTCAGGGCTTTTGGCCCTTTGGTTGGTTTGGGTTTAAAGTGTTTCTTCTGCTCCCAAACCTGGAAGACAGAAGGCTGGCTTGCTAGATGGCCCGCTGTACGCGTGCAGGTCCGTCAAACTGGGCGAAGGGAAGGGGTAGGATGGGTCTTCTGGTGGTGCTGGTGGTACTCGGCGATGGTGGAGGC
This sequence comes from Phyllomedusa bahiana, assembly GCA_025379985.1. Taxonomy (NCBI): domain Eukaryota; kingdom Metazoa; phylum Chordata; class Amphibia; order Anura; family Hylidae; genus Phyllomedusa; species Phyllomedusa bahiana. The sequence goes on from JAODAL010040233.1 coordinate 25,276, forward strand.
TGAAGCGGGGCTGATCCCCTGATCATGACTCTGAGGGGACATGGGGAGCTGAGGAACGCTTTGGTGGTGGCGGTGAGGGAAGGAGGCGGAGACAGAGGGTGTGACAGTGGTTGGAGGCCCGGGGTCGGTCTGGCCTTTTTTGGCCAAGTGTTTTCCTCCATTTCAACTCATCATTCGCTGCAGTGACTAGACTGTTGGTGGTGGTTAAACCCCTTAGGTTCTTGCCTCTTTTCTTTTTGCGTTTACGGTAAGGCGGCTATGATACATCTGGGTGAATCAGAGGTTACTTCAAAGAAGGCCGGCTTGAGAGGGGTCCCCGGACCTTTTTGACAGCGTTTAAGGAGGAGGCGGTTTTTCCGTGACCAGTGGTGGCGGAATAAAAATATCAGCGGGGGGGCTTCTGCGACCCCCCCATCTCCCTTTTTGAGGCGGGACCCGTACTGACACTACCCCCTCATCTTCCTTCCTCGTCCAGTGATGAAGCGCCCGCAAGCAAAAATTTTGCTGAAAAGACCACGTTGGATCCGCAATGTCGTCATCATCATCATCAACACAGGTGACTTCGTCGTCCTGACATTCTTCATCCAGGAGCTGCGGGCTACAAGCAAGAGGGCCTGCAAGGCGTTGCCGACCGCCGGGGTTTTTGCTGATTGACCGGCTTCCTTCTCCCCCTCTGATGGCATCAGTAACTGGGCGTCAGAGCAGAGAAAATCATCCTCTTGGGCCTCTTGATCTTTTAACATGCCTTCTGACCCCAACCGCATTTTGTCATCAAAGAGGGCTTAAGAAAAAAGGATTATCCACAGTGGTGGGTACACGAGTTAACATTTGGGCTGCTTCATGTTGGACGGATGCTGATGACGACATTTGTGGCCGTGACTGTGAGGACGAGGAGGTAAGACTGCTGGATGCAGGTTGCATTAACCACTGAAGAACAGATTGGGGACGCTGTTCGTTACTGAGATTCACAGGCCCTGACCCAGCGATGACAGGCCTGACGGTCCTGCAACTGACGATCCGCTGGGATGCGTGTTTTTCCCCCAGCACTGGAAGGAGCACCTTTCCCCCTTTGTACCTCTACCTCCATGTCCTACCCCCCTCTTTTCTCGCTTACCACCTGAATTTCGCTCCATGTTCAGAAATAAAAAATTTGAGAAGGTATGGAAGAGTTTTGGGAAAATTCTTATTAAAAGACGGCATATTTACAGCTATTCTCAAATCCCTCAAATCAAACAAAATTGATGGATTCAAATTTAACAGCAAGGTGGCTCTATCAACACAGCTGCCTGCGCCAAAGTGAAAAAAAAACGTACTGAAATGTAAAACTGATAATAAAAGGTATTTTTTTGGGACCTATCAACCTGTGGTGACTACAAAGTTGCTGGATTCAAATTTAACTGATGGTTGCCTATCAAAACAGCGCCTGGCCAAAGTAAAAAAAAAACAGTATCTAAAAAATGAAAACTGAAAAAAAAAGGTTTTTTTTTGGCACCATCAACCTCTGGTAACAAAAAAAGTTGCTGGTTTCAACTTAACTGCAAAGTGATCTATCAACAAAGCTTTACTGACCAAAAGGAAAAAAAACACCTTTCTGAAATGAAAAGGATTTTAAAAAGGGTATTTTTGGCACCTTCAGTACACCTGTGGTGACTACAAAATTGCTGTATTAAAATTTTAACTGCAAAGTGACTATCAACAAAGCTTGACTGCCCAAAAGTAAAAAAAAACACCTGTTGAAATGAATACGGATATTAAAATTTTTTTTTTTGGCACCATCAGTACATCTGTGGTGACTACAAATTTGCGGATTAAAATTCAACTGCAAGGTGGCTCATCAACACAGCTGCCCGCGCCAAATGAAAAAACATGTACGAAATGTTACTGAAATAAAAGGTTTTTTTGGGCCCCAAATCAACCTGTGGGACTACAAAGTTGCTGGATTAAATTAACTGAAGGTGGCTCTATCAACACAGTGGCCGCGCCAAAATGAAAAAACACGACTGAAATGTATACGGGGATAATAAAAGGTTTTTTTTGGCACCTATCAATTCACCTGTGGTGACTACAAAGTTCTGGATTAAAATTTTAACTGCAAAGTAGATCATCAACAAAGTTTGACTGACCAAAAGTAAAAAAAAAACACCTGTCTGAAATGTTCGGGATAATAAAAGTTTTTTTGGCACCTATCAATTCACCGGGGGACTACAAATTGCGTATTCAAATTTAACTGCAAAGTAGACTATCAAAAAAGCGCCTGCGCCAAATGAAAAAAAAAAACTTATCTAAAAATGTAACTGAAATAAAACTATTTTTGGCCCCTATCAACCTGGGTGACTACAAAAATTCTAAAATTCAAAAATTTTAAGTGCAAGGGCATTCAACAAAGCTGGACGGGGGGAAAAATTTGAAAAAGGGAACCCTATCTGAAATGTAACGAGAAAAAAAGTGGAGTTTTGCCCTAACAAAAAGCCCTCAGTTACTAAAAAGATCTTATCCAAATAAAAATGCACTGCAAACAAAGTTTTGGCGTCAATATCCATTATTTTTTATAGGCTTGTCTGTTTCCCGCCCGCCCCCCCCCCCCCCCCCCCGCTCCACCCCGGGACTTTACAGCGGAGATCCCCTTTTAAAAATTTCCCTTCTAACCCCCAAAATCTGCAAATCTCGATCTAACAAACTTTAAGGATCACAGCTAAAAGTAGAGCGTCCTGTGAAAAAAAAAAAATAATTTTCACTGAGCTTTTTGGACAGAGGCGAGCGCACGCCCTATGCTTTGAGAGCAAAACAAATGATCATGAACGGGAAAGGGGCGTTCTAGTAAAAAACGAGGTCATGGATTTTTTCCCCAACGCAACAACACATCCCAGTAGACTCGCACACAACTCACCCTCTCTACTGAAAGCTGATTTTGCTGGCCGCCAAATGACAGAAGGGGTAAAAATGGCCGATTTTAAATAGATGAGCACAATTTTAACCTAAATTATGCGTTTTAAAAATACCCCGTCAAGTAAATACCGTGACGATTTCAACTTTTGTCGTAATAATCATCAATACTAAACTAATAACCCCATTGCAATAGGGGAACTGGATACTATAATTGGCAAAAAACAGCAATCAGAGCAGTTATCAGACTAATAGTAACTAAAAACTAGCAACTACAGCAATTACAAGGTCTCTTTGACTCCAAAAACTGCGATAATATTCTTCCAAAAAAAAAAACTGTGTGTGATGCCAATCACACGGTGGATTCACCAAGAGTAATTTTTTTTATTTAAATGCCACTGTAGTTTTTGAAATATTTTTTTTTTTAGCAAAACAGAAAATCCCAAAAAAGAGAAGCACAAGTCCTATATTTTTAATTTTTTTTTTAAACCACTTCCAACTTTGGTTAATCCCTTTGGTCATAATAATATGGCTCTAAGTTTTTTTTTACCTCCTCTCCTTCCAAGAGCCATAACTTTTTTTATTTTTCCACCTATTTAGACAAATAAAGACTTTTACTTTGCAGGGCAAGATGTACTTTCTGAAGGTGTAATTTGTCGTACCATAGTATATACTGGGAAACCGGAAAAAATGTGAAAAAATCGTAATTGTGCCACGTTTTCGGGGGTTTTGTTTTTAGGACTTTCACTCTTCATAGAATGTGTTTTAAAATTTTCCCGTTTATTAAATTTTGACAAACAATATGAGTTTTAATGTTATAGTACTGTAAAAAAAATAAAAACATTTGCTATTTTTAAATTTGGGCTGCAGCACCATTTTCTGCAACCAATGTCTTTTTTATTCTTCCAACTATGGACCTGAGTGAGAATGCTTTTTTTGGGCAGAATGTACTTTTTATTGCCCGGGAAACAAAACCCCCCTTTTTTTTGGGGAAAAAAATATAATTTTTCTTTGGTTTTTTTCATTTTCCCCAAATAAAAAATTTTTAAATGGAAAAACATAAAATATTTAATTTTGGCCCCCCTTTGGAAAATTTGTTTTTTTCTAAAAAAGGGGTGTTTCCCCCCCCCTTTTCAGATAAAAAAATTAAAAAAAAAAGGGGGGGGGGTTAAAAAATTTTTTAAAATTTTTTTTTTTTTGAATTTTTGCTTTATGTGTTTGTCATTTTCAAGCATATTTAGATTTTTTCCACTGGAATTGGGGTCACAGGATTTTTTAGGAAATGACGTCTTAAACATTTTTTCGGAAGGGACCCTAGAACAGTAGTTAAAGTTGGGGATACATTGAGGATCCTTCACAGAAGGGGATTTATGTTTCAAAGATTTTGATTTAATAATGAAAAGGTTTTTTAACCCCCACCAATAATCCTTGATTATGCTTTTATAGAAAGGTATCTAAAAAAAAATTTTTTGAATTTTTGGAACAATATTTCTCCTTTAAAATAACAGGAATTTGTCTTTCCCGGACGGGAGCTTTGAGGTCACTAAAGTCAAACAGAAATCACGATTAAGCCGGCAGACAAGGGGGGGAGCAGTGGTGGTGATGGATACGGTAAAGTATGAGGCTGAGATCCTGAGACAACTTAATGACACAACGGTATATATATACGGCTATCTAGGGATCCCAAATTTGAAATAATGAGGGAAATCAATGTGATGATTGACAGGGCCCTGTGTGAAGGCATCATTGATGCCAAGTTGGGGAATTTTTTGAAGGTAAGCACTCCGGTGACCCCGGTATTGTATACGCTTCCAAAAATTCACAAGGATTTACAGAACCCCCCAGGAAGGCTGAATGTATCTGGCAGAGGATCCATATTTAATACTATCTCCATTTTTTTGGACCGTTGTTTGCGGGATTTAGCCACCACTGCTCCCTCTTATATTAGGGATACAACTAACTTTTTGTTAAAATTACAGGACTTAATGGTACCACAAGATAGCTTACTTGTATCTTTTGATGTTGTATCATTGTATACATCTATTGAGCACGATCTGGGACTGGAGGCAGTGAGGAGAATGCTTCTCGGCCGGGGGTGTGCCCCGGACCAATCCGAATTCATTTTGTCTATTTTGGGGGTCATCCTTAAGAGGAATTTGACTATTACCTACAGAAGAAAGGAACGGCTATGGGGTCCAACGTAGCCCCGACGTACACCAACATATATATGGCGGACTTTGAGAAACAATTTGTATATGATTCGGTTGGTTCGGGGCACATCCTCTGCTGGTGGCGTTATATTGATGACGTCTTTTTGGCGTGGACAGGCTTTATGGATGAATTGGAGCTGTTCTATGATTATTTAAATTCATGTGTTAAAGGTCTATCATTCACTAAGGTGGTTTCTGAGAATAGGTTTTGGACACTCTAGTTGTGAAGGAAAATGGTAAGGTGACAACAGACATATTTGTGAAACCTACGGATAAAAACAATTTGTTACATCATAAGAGTTTCCATCCAAAACATATGTTAGATTCTTTACCGTGGAGTCAGTTATTGCGCACTAAAAGAATAGTGTCAGATCCGGAGCTGTTAGACACCAGGATTGATGACATGTGTACGAAGTTTTTGTCCCATAGTTATCCTAGGAAATTGCTTAACAGACACAAAGAGAGATTACAAAGGGTAAATCGAGGTGATTTATTGAGGATTAAGAAAGAAAAAAGACAAGACAGGAAGGATGGTTTTTGTTTCCAACTATAGTGAACATAGTAATAACATAACATCTATTTTGAGGAGTGGTTGGAACCTTCTTAGTGCTTACTTTTCAAATATATCAGAATTTCAGCTTCCCCCGATGATGGCATATAGACGTGGGCGGAGCTTGAGGGACAAGCTTGTTCGCTCTGATTTTGGACCAAACGGTGTTTGCTAATCCTAAGAATGGTAATTTTCCGTGTTTGAGCTGCAGAAAACTGTATCAATATTGTGAAAGGAGAGCAGTTTGTACATCGCAGAGTGGCAAACAATATATGATAAATGGCAGATATACATGCCGGTCAAGTTATGTAGTCTATCTGATACAGTGTCCTTGTGATCTGATGTATGTTTGGGAGACTACCATGGAAGTACATCAACGTATAAATAAACACAAAAGTACAATCAGAAGAGGTTTAATAGAAGCTCCTGTAGCAAAACACTTTATAGAGGCAGGACACTCTACATCACAGTTAAAATTTAGAGTATTGGACACAGTCCCGATGTAAAGAAGAGGAGGGGATCGAGAAAAAATATAGGGGAAGAAAGCGAGCAAATGCAATTTAGAGATACAGACTTAACAGCCACAGGGACTTAATTTAGATTTTCGGATTTAGGATATATCATCATCTGTTGTTTTTATATTCTGTTTTATAATTTTATCCTTTTTTCTTTCAATTTTTTGTAGATCATTGAATGGCTGGATCCTGGAGTTGAATTACTTATTTTGAGAATTTTTAGAATTAATTATAATAAAATTTTGTTTTAATTTGTCCAAATAATTAGTATTTTTAAAGGGTCTTATATATACTAGCATGAATGGCATTAAGGTGCATTGTGGTATGTATAATAACTATCAATGAGGGCTAATATGGTGTTTTTTTTCCATTTTCTATATGGTGCCCATAGGATAGGTTATACCCCTTATTTACCTACCGTAGTGAAATACATCTATTATATATTTATCCCTATAGCAATATTGTATGAATAGATGTGAGTTAAGAATCGCAAGTGTGGATTACTGACATGCGCTGTTGATGGTGGTGAAGGTGAATCCTCTGAGGGCATTTGAAACCACGCGCAGATGAATATTCGGGCTTACATTTCCGGACATGCGCAGTGAACATCGGGAGACGCCGATGCATGTGTTTGAAGTAAGGAGATGCCGTTCCACTCCAGGATCCCGCTGCGGATACACTGGGAGGTAGTTTAGATGACATAATTTTGAACACGACCTATGTCTATTGATATACACATGTGTTGGATGATTTATAATGATTGACTGATTTTCTATTGGTCTACATTGATTGACAATGGGATTGTATTATGTATATATATATGGTATTGGTGATATTCACATTTGTACTGCTTGAGAATGGCCACGTTATACGGGCTGAAACGTTGCACTTTATGTATGCTGCTCACATGAATTAAAGATGATTTTTTAATGGAAGATGCTGACGTCCATGCTTCTATGTTTATGGAATTCCAATGGGTGAGTGAAGACTGACACACCTGGGGACGGTCTGTTGCATCTATCCATTTTGTGCACATTGAGTGCTGAGTGTAGTCGGTGCTGCTCCCATCACAAGTTTTTTATAGAAAAAAAACTAAATCCACATGAAATACTCATTTTAAACCGTGGCTTCCGACGCAGTTTTAAATTACAAAATCCAATGAGAATCCAACAAGTAAATTTTACTCGCCGTCTGGCTGTACCATAAAAAAGTTTTCACAAATGCTGTTTTTATGCGCTTTAAAAGCAGTTTTTGGAGCTAAAATTAGCGAATTACGGGTTTTAAAATCTGCATAAAGATTTTCATCAAAGCATGTGTGAAACCACTTTAGTAACTGAAAACTAGAAACTACAGCAATTATCAAACTGCTTATAACAACAACAAAAAACAGTTATGGCGACCACGGAAGTCGATTCTTGGGGCCCACCAGTGAAATCAATTTTTGGGACCCACCGGTGAAGATCATTCTTGGGGCCCACCAGTAGAGTTGATTCTTGGGGCCTATTAGTGGAGATGATTCTTGGGGCCCACCGGTGGAGTGGATTCTTGGGGCCCAGGGGTAAAGTTGATTCGTATGGCCCACCAGTGGAGTTGATTCTTGGGGCCCACCAGTGAATTTGATTCTTTAGGCCCACCAATGGAGTTGATTCTTGGGGCTCAACAGTGGAGTTGATTATTGGGGCCCACATGTGCAAAGCGTTGTTGGGGCCCATTGGTGGAGTTGATTCTTGGGGTCCACCGGTGGAGTTGATTCTTTGGGCCCACCAGTGGAGTTGATTCTTGGGGCCCACCAGTGGAGTTGATTGTTGGGGCCCATCAGTGGAGTTGATTCTTGGGGCCCATCAGTGGAGTTGATTCTTGGGGCCCACTAGTGGAGCTAATTCGTGAGACCTAGTATTGGAACTGATTCTTGAGACCCACTCTACGGCTATTATACTTGATTGCCCATAGTGTACATGACTCTTACACTCTGACTCTCTTTCTCTGCCTTTAAGCCTAAGAAGAAGCCCTAAACCTGTCATGCCCAGGGGCCCACTGTGCCCGGAGCCCAGAACAGGTTTCACCTGCTACCCTGTAGGCCCAACCGAGCCTGTGCAAAAAACTGTTATATAACTGATGTACACCTGTTTGTAGCAACATATATAAGCCTCATGTCGAGTTGCTAGAACAAGCCAAAGGTTCTTTTCATTCAAAAATAAAATTTTCTCATATCAATTACTACATTTGAATTTCAATCTTTAAAATGTTTCAAAGAGTTCGCTCTTGATTATAATGACATTATATTTTGATTTTGTTCTTTAACTGATTTCCAAAGTATTCTTTTTGAAATATTTATACTGTTTTAAACTTTATGAAAAATTACATGTAAAAACACTTGCTTTTATTAAATTATTATCAAATATATCATGTTATGAAATTTTTTCATCCAATTGTTGTTTTATTTTTGCACACTAATATATGTCTGATTTTATCGCTGTTTTCAAGTCCTATAGAGAATCCTACAGAAAAATTTAAGAATAAAAATGCTGCACTTAGAGCACGATGGCTAATATTTACTATTGTGATTTTGCCATAAAAGCAGCATAAAATGCACCAAAATGCCATTTTTGTTGTAGAATGTCGCAGCTTATCATAGAAAGATTATTATGGCTACTTAGATACTTGTGAATGATCCATGGTTTAACTGGAGAGGGACATGACTCCATGTGAAAGTGGTATAACCATGATGAAACTGCTCCAAAAATGCACCAAATTCTGTTGTAAGAGGTATGTCCATTAAGGCAATGTTCACACGGCTTATTTTGGGACGGAGTTGGTCCCGTATTCTGCGCGAAATACGGCGCTAATCCGTCCCAGTCATTACAGTCATCCACAGTTCTCATACAGAACTATGGATTCCGTCTCTTCTCCCCGCTCGCGAAATACGGCGAGCGGGGAGAAAGTGACATGTACATTATCCTGGCAGGATACGCGCCGTGGATAATGGTTGTCTATGGGGCCGGCGAGCAGCCGCAACTCCCCCCCTCTCGCCCCCGCTACACGGCAGCCGCCGTAATTGCGGGCGAAATCCGTCCCCGCAATTACGACGGCAATAAGCCGTGTGAACATGACCTAATAGTTGGACTCAAAACGCGAGACAAGTCTAAAAACACATGCAGCCCCCGGGGTACTAACAAGAGTAGGTTTTTTCTTAAGTTGAATTCATATCTAAGTTTGAACAGGTACATTTTTTAAGTATAACCATAGCTAAAATATTTTTCTTTCAGGTTTGTTGGTATAGAGAATGCTTAACAACCCTGTAATGTTTGTTTTTCTGTCTGTGCCCCTGTTTAAAAGACTTCACTTACTTTTTTCTCTTCAGGAAAATAATATCGATCCCGCACACTTTGGTAATGTGAATCTGTGGGGGTCAGTGGGAGAATTTTCATTCTCATTTAAGGTTTCAGTAAATCCATGGCACACTGTTTTGAATTAAAAATGTACTTAGTGCATTTATAGCAAATATGTAGATTAAAGGGGTTCTCTGGGACTATTGTTTATTTGTTATAGGGCTCACAATTGTATTATACTAAACTTTGTAAATTCATACATATTAAAAATAATTTAGCTGTCCTGCTGAGCAAAACCAGGCAAAGAGCCTTGTCTTCCTCTCCCCCAGATCCCCTGCAAACCATATGACGTTCATTGATCATATGGCCTAAGTGAACATTTTGTCATCACTCAGTGGGTGTGCATTGAAGCCAGGCTTAGCCCAGAAACACTCCCCTGTACTGGGCGTGACCTGAGCAGAGAACTATCTGGCTGCATTCATTCTTTTCAGCCTGTAGTTTGCAAGTTAATAGAAGTAATTACATTAGAGTAATTACAGGAGAGGGGAAACTGCTGGCAGATCTTAGTAATGGGAGCAGAGGATAGCAGTTCAAAGCTGGGGGGCTGTATACTGCTGTCATTAAAATAATGACTGCAGCTCTGTACAGTTTAAGCAGTGACTCATGAGTCCTAACTACTATCATTATCATGACAGTAAGTACAGAGCTGGGAAGGTTTACGCACTAATGTCCTAACTACTATCATTGTCATGACAGCAAGTACAGAGCTGGGGAGGTTTACGCACTAATGTCAGCACATAGACCCTAGCAGTGATAACTGTGGAATGCAGTCGGGGAGTTGTAGGAAAGAGATGCTGGAGAACTACTGACACTCCCACAAGCAGGAAGTTTCACTGCAAAAAGGGGATCTTGTAATAGAAAAGAATAGAAACACATGAAGGTAGCGAAGTATCTTAACTTTTCAATATAAATGTTGTTTATAGTGTTCTATGAAATCTTTAAACTTTAACAGATATAGTAACTCTCCATTGTGCAGCAATCAAGTAAGATATAATACTGACATTTTCAGTAACTCCAGATAAACATGTGAGGTTTCAATCTGGAGTGGCCTTCTTCAGGTCACATCTGGAGGAAGAGAGCCTGGTGGCACATATGCGAGCAGCTGCAGAGTATAGCATGTAACAACACTAAAGGGGAGCAGGAGAGACACGGGGCTTGGAGGTGAACAAAATGGGGCATCACTTGTGCTTTGACCTTATGCTCTGAGTCATAACCAACAATGGCCTCTGTTCTTGAAAAGTGTTCACAACTAGTTTCAGGCTCATACTTTCTGTTCAGGCTGTAGGAGGGTGTATAGCAATGATCAACATTTCAGCTCTGCTATTCCTAGCTGGGCCTATTATATTATATATATTATATACATTATAGGTTCATTGCTAACAGAAAGATGTAAATGGTAGGGCAGAAGACTACAGAGCGCTAAAGGGTTAAAGTTTGTAAGTAACATAGATATATAAGCTTATGTGCTGGAGAGAACACTCAGCAGGGAGTGAATCACCATGGTTGGACAGGGCTGTTGAAGCAATGAGAACAGAGAGAGGTGGTCGCTAACCTAGGAAAGGTTGTGTACACAAGAACTTCTCTATCTACTAAACGAAGCAAAATCAGAACAGCAATGTATTTGATAATAGTTTTTATTTATCTTTGCCTATGTGTTTAAAGCTAATCACTGCGGTTAAAAAACCTTTTAGGTACAAGTCATACGTAAATCAGATGTTTGTAACTTGGGGACTGCCTGTATACCAAATTTATTAAACAGTATAATCTACTGTGATTGATCCGGCACAGTTTTAGACAGAAATATTTAACATGGACCAATGTGATTTGAAAAAAAATTCACAAAACCCAAAAATGTCATAAATTTTGGAACCAAAATTGTTTTATATGTGTTTATATTTGTGCTATAATTTTCAACTTCTTCTTCTCTTGACACTTTTAAATTGTAACTAAAAAAGTGGTTTGTGTGTGATAGCAGAGGGTATGGCTAACAACAGTACAAAAAATGTATCATACTTGGTGCTAGAAAATGGCGCAAAAAGTGGGTTATACCTATGTCTGTCCATAGTAAATGTGGATGTCATTTTATGGCTCGAAGATGGTTTAAGATGCGCCCAATTTATTAAGAGGTGTGTGACTCTTAATACATTTGACATATCCTACTCCAACGCTCTACAGTTTAAGACTGGCAAATGAAACGTTGAGTCCAAACATTAAGTCCAAGTTGCAAAAAGCCACTGCCAGTTTATAAAAATTTAAATTTGCTAGACAATTT
>JAODAL010040234.1:0-37093 GCA_025379985.1 Phyllomedusa bahiana
CTCTGCACTGGGAGTTATGACCCGTTGTGAGGGCACCCCTGAAAGTTTTCAGGGGGCCAGGTAAAAGTCCCCGCACAGTGGGGGTAGAAAGAGCTGGTAAAAAATCTTTGTATGCACCAAACTTATGGAAACCAACCCGTGCTTTGAAACCCCTTTTCAAATCAGTAAATCTCAATTTTTTTGCAGGCACAGAGTAAGAGGGGGAGATGGCCACATAGGGCTTAACAAAAACCTGACCCGTCAGTAACGGGTGTGGACCCTGGGGTATTTGGGGAGACCACCAAAAACCCCCTGGAGAAAGGGTAGTGCCACTTTGCAAATGTCCCAAAGCAGAGCCCCCTTTTATCCCCGGGTTTCTCTTTCTGCCCTCATGGACAAATTTTTATTTGGAAAAGGCAGAAAGGGGGAACTTTTATAAGCTGCAAAGCAGGCCTTTTGATGAAAACTCTGGTAATCCCCTGGGGGGATTTTTTTATTGTAAGGGTTGGGTCTTTTTGCTCAGTTTTTTTCTTCCCAAAAATGAGAAGGCAGACTGGTGGGCCAAAAAGAAAGTAATGTGGGCTTATTTAGCGGATTTTGGGCTTTGGGTTCAAAAGGAGCTCACAAGAGAAAGGTTTTCTAGCTAACAGTGCCCCTACAGGGCCCCGCCCCCCATTTTCCATAACTATCTAAACTCCCCATATCTATCTACAGGGGGGATTGCTAGGGGTGTTTCAAAATTTGGGGGCCCCAAGCCCTGTGCCCCGAATCTCTTAATTTACCCACAGTCCCAGAAGGTTTCCCCAGCCCCCGCAAAATAGGGGAAGTTTTCCCGGACCCCCCCGCGACAGGCCCGGTAAATACCCAGCCCCAAACGGCTGCCCGGGGGTCTTTAAACAGGACAGCCAGGGGCAAACGTCCCTCACTTTAAAAGCAGGACCTTTCCCGGCAGCTACGGGTGTGAAAAACCCGTGCTCACAGTGTGATTTGATGGGTGAGTGGGCCCGGGGGGCAGGGCCGGGAAAAGTTTTTTGTCCCTGTTGTTCCTCCCCCCCTGTATAATGCTTCAGGGTTTGGGGAGGGGGGGGTGAGCCCCCAAGCAAAAAAACCCTCACATCAAGCAGCAGCATAAACACCAAGTGCATGGACAGGGATGAAGCCAAAGTTTCCCGGTGAGAGAGGGGTATAAAAAAGTCCTTTCAGGCTGCTGGACATTCAGAGGATTGTACCTGCCTTCTCCCCCCAAATTTTTCTGCCCCCTTCTCTTGTATCCCCTCTATGTGCTCTCCATATGGAAAAAATTCCGGGCCCCCCCAAAATACAGTCCGATTTTTTTCCTCATCCCCGCATGGGGCCCCCCTGGGGGTTTTAACGGCCCCCCCCACCCTATTAAAAGTGCCCGAGTTATCCCATCCTGCAGGGCAGGGGCCCCCCCTCCACCATAAACAGTGGGCCCCCCAGGGGGTAAATCCCCTTCACCAAACCCTTGCAAAGGTCATTTAATCCAAACCCATTCCAGCCTCCATTCCCCCCCTACAGTGCAAAATTTTTCCTCATTCCCCCGCCCGGGGCAGGGTCAAACCCCCCCACCATAAACATTTTCAAGAAGTTTTCCCCGCAGGGCAGGGGGGAAACCCCTCCACCATATCAGAAAGAAAGGGAGGTCTTTACCTTTTTTAGTTTTTTTGGGGCACAAAAGTCTGTGGCTTTTAATAATGGGGGAATCCCATTCTAATGAAGGGGGAATTCGTTTAGAAATTCAGAAAACTTTTGGTTCCCGAACGAAGTCAACTTTGGGGTACTTTGGGTTTAACCGGAAATGTGCTTTTGATTTTAAAAAAATTGGCTGCGGCCCCATGGCGCTACATTGGGGGGAAAGCCCTCTGGGGGGGAAGAAGGCATAAAACCTGCATGACATGTGCAAGGGGAAGCCAAACAGAGACCGGCGGGGATTCTGTGATTTCCTCCGGGGGGGGACTATATAAGTCCGGGCGCGACGCCGGGGGCCCCCACTCCTCTCACTATGCTCTTTAGGGAAGGGGGCTGCCGCGGCCGATAGCCCCTTACTTTAAGAATTGATTTTTTTTATAACCCAAATTTTTGGGGGGGTGTCTCACTTTTTCTCAGAACTGTTTCCTTAATGGTTCTATTTCCCGATTTTTTTGGGGTAATTTTGGGTTTTGGAAAAACCCCTGTGGTCCCCGCAGCTGGGGAAAAATACATTTTAAATATCCCAAATGGGGTTTTAACCAGTTCCGTTTTGTATTCATTTAAAGAAAACAGCGTTTTTACAATACAAATACCACTTTATTTTTGGGGTGCTTCCCAATTCTATTGGGGCAAATTTTCATCCAGGGGGTTTAAATTTAAACGTTTTTTTTGCTGGGGTGCTGACCCCAAGAAACCTCTTTTTCAACGCCCAAAATATATAAAATTTTTCCTGTACCTAAAACAAGCAAAAGGGTTAAAATTCAAAATGTTCTCTTTTGTGTGGCTTAAAAACACGCAATTGTAAAACGCTACCCAAACTACTATTTTTTGGGGGCCCCAATTCTTTTGGGGCCCAAATTTACATCCAGGGGGTTTAAATTTAAACGTTGTTTTGCCCGGTGTTTCTGAACCCCCAAGAAAACAGTCTTTTTTGGAAAAAAATTAAAAATTTTTCCGTTTAAATTCCCAAAAAGGTTAATTTCAATGGTTTGTCAGAAAAAAACCCCCAAAACAAAGCTTTAAAACTTACTGTTTTGGGGCCCAAAAATTTTTGGCCCCAAAATTTTGCTTTAAGGGGTTAAATTGGCGTTTTTTTTGCCCCCGGTGTTTGGAATTAAACCTTTTTTTAACCCAAAACCAATTTTAAATTTTTCCTGTAAAAAATAATTAAAAAAAGCAAATTAAATTTCAACTGGGATCCCTTTTGTTGGTGGCGTAGAAAACACGCAAAATTTTAACACGCACAAAAACTACAAATTTGGGGGGCTCAATTCTTTTGGGGGCAAATTTTCTTCCCGGGGTTTAAATTTAAACGTTGTTTTGCTGGTGTGCTGACAAAAATAAACCTTTTTTTTTCAACGCCAAAATATATCATTTTCCCGTAGCCCAAATTTATGTTTCCAAAGGGTTTAAATTAAAACCTGTTTGAGGGTTTTTTCATTTATAAAACACCACAGTGTTTTTAAACGACACATACAAGTTTAAAATTTTTTTTTGGGCCCTTTGGAGCGCAATTTTAAAAATCCAAGGGGTTTTTCCCCAACTTGTTACGGGTTCATTTTTAAATAAAACAGGGTGTATATTTATCATATAAAGATAAACATCAACCACAAGGGTCTGTACATTTTCGAACAAAAGTATTAAAACAGAGAGGTGGCAGGCTCTTCACCTGTGAGTTGCAGAGGGAAAAAACAAATTTCCCCCAGCAGGCCAGGTCGCAGCACACAAGGGAAAAGGGCGCAGCAGGGGTCACTTGGTGAGGCCACAACTTTCCCCTTTCCCTCCCAGCGGGCCCGGTTTGTTTAGCAAACCCAAGGGGGGTTTTTTGATTTGGTTTACTAAAGGGCCCTCCTCTTCCCCCCCAAAGTCTCTGCAACCCCACCCAAAGAGTCGGGGGGGAAACCCCAGACAACCCTTTTTTGGCATGGCCCGGGGGCGGGGCAGCGGGCCCTTTACCTTTCCTCAGCCCCGCCTCTTCCCCCTCCGGGTTTTTCCCCAACCAAATCTACTATTGGGGTTTTGGGCCCCAGGGGCCCCTATTTTAGCCCCGGGGTTAACAATTTTTAGGAGGGCATTTACACTTTCTTTGGGAGCGAAGAAGGGGGGCCCAAAAATCCCCTGCGTCCCTTTCAGTTTGGCGGGAAAGTAAGATGTTGAGAAATGGCATGGGGGGTAAAGGTTTTTGAGGGGTCAGCCTCTGCATCCCCAAAACCATTTATGAGGACAAACAGGGGACAATGGAAAAAAAACAAAAAAAGAGGGTGATGTAGCCGACCGCACTTGGGAGCCGGTGGGGGAAAGGGGTTCATCATCGTCAGGAGAAGATGGCGTTCAGCTTTGCGCGTCAGGCAGCGGCGCAGCAGCAGAGTGGGGTCGTGTGGCCCGTGGGGTCAGCAGGATAGCCAGCAGAGTGTGAGGTTGGGAGCCAAGCGGCCACGGGGTAAAAAACCCGCTTGCCGCAGTCCAAGAAAAGTACGCACAGGGGCTCAGCGAGGCAGCAGGCGGCAGTAGTCACTCGTGCGGAGCGTTGGCAGGTAAAATCCGATACTCGGGCGGTGTGGCAGATCTTTGCTAAGACACCGGAGGAGCCGAATATGGTATATGTAGAATCTGTAAGGCAGAAGTTAAGCGTGCCAGGGAGCTAACGTTGGCACCACGCCCTGCGTCAACACATGCATCGTCACGCATCCGTGGCCTGGGAGAAACGTGCGCTCAGATGTGGTGGTCATTCCTGCCGCCTCCGAGCAGCAACAGCAGCGCCAGTGGCACCATGGCCTATGGCAGCCAGTCAAGGCTCCCACACCTCTGCAGAAGGGAGCTGTTTTCTCATTTGACATCATCTCCCGGTCCAGATGCTCCTGACTCCTCCTACTCATGGGCGCAAGCAGTCATTCAGCAGGCGATTGCAAGAGACAACAGTATGCATCCAAAACCACTCCTAAGTGCAGCAGCTGGACCGTGCTCCTGTCCAAGTTGTTGACTCGGCAGTCCCTCCCCTTTCCAAATGGTGACTCTGCACCGTTCAGAGAACTAATGGTTTTGTGCCGAGCCGAGATGGAGAGTTCCAAGTCGTAATTTCCTTTTCCAAAAATGCAGTACCAGCACTTCATAAATATGTAGAACAGAAGGTGGGTCAGTCCTAGAGCTTATCGGTTTGTTCCAAGGTGCACGGGCAGCGCGGACGTCTGTAGCTGTAACACGGTCAGGCCAGTACATGTCCCTTACGCCCACTGGGTGAATGTGCTTCCCATGCCCAGGCACACCGAACAACTTGACAGGAATACGCCGCTTTCTCCTCCACGTTGTCAACCTGCGCTCCTGCGCCAATGTCCGCCTTCTCCTCCCCCACCACTCAGCCTCACAAGTACTGCTCCATCCATCACCACAAGTGTAGGCCAAAAGCGGTGTCATGCTAGTTCTAACACCTGGCTTACCGCGCGAACGAAGTCATACAGGGAGGAGGAACTGCCCGCGTCATGCAGAAAGAAATCGAATGTGTGGGCTTTTCTCCGCGCCATCTGCAAAATCGGAACCATGTGACGGACAATGGAGGAACATGGTGAGTCCACGCTGCAAGCCGAGGAGGATGGTCCATTGCACCCCAGCATGGCGCATGTGTTCAATTCTGTTTGAAAAGGTTCCTGAAGTCTTCCACCGATCTCAAAAGATTCTGAAAATGGCCAGGAAACATGTGCCATGCACTTCAATCCATTCCTACAAAGCCAGGAACCCCCTTCTCGAGTTGCAGCGGCAGAACGGCCACCCCCAACGCACACTGATATGCGATGTTTCCACCCGTTGGAAATCTAGCCTGCACATGTTGGTCGACTGTATGGAACAGAGAAAGGCCATAAACGATTTTTTTGGATGATCCAGGCGGACAGGATTACTCCCCTGTTAACTTTGATGTCAGCCAGTGGCTGCTCATCGCGTGACACCGCCGTTTGTTGAGGCCATTCGAGAGCGCGAGAACCGTTTAGTTTGTCAGTCCCGCCAGGACTACGGATGAAATAACGTCTTCCACTGCTTATGTCCTGGAACAGATGCTGATAAAAATCTGTCTGGCTGGGACGGAGACGTGGCGACTACAATCTCATGGCCACATGAGTCCGTTGGGGACTGAAATGAGGAGGAGGAGGATGACAAATTGGAGCAGAAGCATTGTCTGGTGAAATGAGAGGATTTTCTACCAAGTGACAAGAGAAGAGGAGCAGAGCAGCTGGAGGAAGGTGGATGGAATGAGGAAGATGAGCAGATGACCCCCACAGCACCGTGGCAGTATACATTGGAAATGGAGGCAGGGACTCCTCGGAGTCACTTGTGCAGATGGCCCACAGCAATGCTATTTGCCTGGCTAGTGACAGCCGAATAGTCAGCATCCGGCAGAGGAAGACTTATCTGACTCTCCACCCTATTGGACCCTCGCTAACGTCCCAAAACAATGGGAGCCTTATTCCCCAGCAATTGAGAGGGAAGACAAACTCAAATACTATAGGGAAATCCTCCGTAGTCATTGGCCGCTGCCTATGTGCGGCATCGTCCCTCCACTGACAGGTCTGAACCGCCGGGTTCCTCAGCGCACACGTACTACTTGCCGCGGCTGCTGGGGGAAGGTGGGGGGGGTATGAGCAGATACCAGTCATCCTCCTCAGTCGTAAGCTAATTCTGGAGTCACTGATGAGCAGCTTCCTTCACCCGCCTATTGAGGATGGCATCCGCCAGCAGCGCAGCAGGAACCTGGAGCAGTCCCCTTACCAAAAGGTTTTGTCCTACTTGGACAGCACTCGCACCATCAGTTTAAAAATATCCGCTGGACTACTGGGCAGCCCAAACTGGATGTGTGGCCGCAACTTGCCGAGTTTGCAGTGGAGAAGCTGTCCTGCCCGGCCCAGTAGTGTGTCATCATAGCGGTTGATCAGTGCGGCGGGGCCCATCTTTTACCCCAAGGAAAACCCGTTTGTCCACGAAATGTGAGAACGACTGACCTTTGTTCAGATGAATCGAGGCGTGGATCGGCAGGATTTTCCACACACCAATCCTTAATGCGTCCAGTCTGGTTGCAAACAACCATGCCTCAAGGCACTATTCCTGATGCCGCAACCCCAACCCGCCTGGATGCCAACACATCTGCTGACAGATTCTCCATCCTGCCATACCACCATCATTAACCCCAAGGACTGATATTCGCCACCCACCTCAACACTTCTGTCTTTCAATGTGCAAAATTGTGCCACTCTATGGACCTCATGCAGCTGTTGCTGTTGGCCGTGACATCCACACTGTGTCATTGTGCCACATCCTCTGGACCTCATGCTGCTGCTGCTGACTCCTGCCGTGGCCCTCCACACTGTGTCATTGTGCCTCTGCCTGACCTCATGCTGCTGCTGCCGTGACTCCGCTCTAGTCTGTGCCATTCTGTGGCTTCCCCTCCTGTTTTCCCACCTTCCAGAATGGTCATTGTGGCCACTGCCTGATCTCATGCTGCTGCTGTCTGACCTCCACACTGTGTGATTGTGCCACTCTGTGGTCATAATACTGTTTTTGCCGCCTCCAGAATGTCATTGTGCCACCTGACTGATCTCATACTGCTGCCAGCCGTGAAAAAAACCCCCCCCCCCCCCCCCTTCCACACTGTGTGAATTATGTGCCACTCTGTGGGCCCTAATACTGGTTTTGTTGCCGCCTCCAGAATGTTCATTGTGCCACGCCTGATCTCATACTGCTGAGCCGCCGTGGACCTCCACCACTGTGATGTGCCACTCTGTGGTCCCTCCGCTCGTCCCCCTAATACTGTTTTGGCCGCCTCCAGAATGTCATTGTGCCACTGCCTGAAATACTCATAACCTGCTCCGCCGTGACCTCACACTGTGGATTGTGCCACGCGTGCCTAATACTGGTTTAGCCGCCTCCAAATGTCTAATTGTGCCACTGCCTGATCTCATACTGCTGGCGCCGTGGACCTCCACACTGTGTGATTGTGCCACTCTGTGTCCTAATACTGTTTAGAGGGGGCCGCCTCCAATGTCATTGTGCCACTGCCTTGATCTCATGGCTGCTGCTTTCGTGACCATCCACACTGTATCATTGTGTGCACTCTGTGGCCTAATACTGTTTTTGGCCCGGCCCTCCAGAATGTCATGTGCCACTGCTGATCTCCAAAGCTGCTGCGGTCGTGATCCTCCCACACTGTATCAATTTTGTGTCACTCCTGTGGCCTAATACTGTTGTTGCCGCCGCCATAATGTCCATTGTGGCCACTGCCTGCTCTATGCTGCTGCCGCAGCCGCTCGGACCTCCGCTCGTCAGTCATTGTCCACTCTGTGTTCTTCCTCCTCCTGTTTTGCCATCTCAAAATGTTCATTGTGCCCACTCTCTGACCTCATGCTGGCGCTGTGACCCTGTCCGTGCCGCTCCACACTGTGTCATTGTGCCCACTGCCCTTACCTCATGCTGGTTGCGCCGTGACCTCCGCTCTCATTCATTGTGCCCAATTCTAGGCTCGCTCTCTGTGTTTGCCTACCTCCAAATGTCATTGTGCCACTGCCTGATCTCCATACTGCTTGCCGCCGTGACCTCCACACTGTGTGATTGTGCCACCTCTGTGGCCTAATATTGTTTTGTCCGCCTCCAGAATGTCATTGTGCCACTGCCTGACCTCATGCTGCTGCTGTCGTGACCACCACACTGTATCATTGTGTCACTCTGTGGCTACATACTGCTTAGCCGCCTCCAGAATGTCATTGTGCCACTGCCTATCTCATGCTGCTGCTAGTCGTGACCTCCACACTGTATCATGTGCACTCTGTGGCCTAAACTGTTTGCCGCCTCCCAGAATGTCATTGTTGCCACTGCCGATCTCATGGCTGCTGCGTCGTGACCTCCACAGCTGTAGTCATTGTGTCATTCTGTGGCCTAAACTGTTTATGCCGCCTCCAGAATGTCATGTGCCACTTGCCTGACCTCATGCTGCTTGCCCGCCGTGACCCTCCGCTCTCCAGTTCCCATTGTGCGCTCTCTTGGCTTCCTCCTGTTTTGACACCTCCAGAATGTCCCCATGAGCCACTCCTCTGACCTCATGCTGCTTCTGTGACTCCTGTCGTGCCCTCCACACGTGTTATTGTGCCACTGCCTGACCCTCATGCTGCTGCCGCCGTGACCTCCGCTCTCAGTCATTGTGGCCATTCTGTGGCTTCCTCCTGTTTGTCCCACCTCCAGATGTCATTTGTGCCACTGCCAGATCTCATACTGCTGCCGCCTGTGACCTGCCAACAACTGTGTGATTTTGTGCCACTCTGTGGCCTAATACGTTTTGCCGCCTCCAGAATGTCATTTGTGCCACTGCCTGATCTCATGCTGCTGCTGTCGTGACCTCCACACTGTATCATTGTGTTCACTCTGTGCCTAATACTGTTTGTGGCCGCCTCCAGAATTTCAATTTTGCCACTGCCTGACCTCATGACTGCTGCCCCGTGACCTTCCCACTCTCAGGCCATTGTGCCACTACTGTGGCTTCCTCCTGTTTTGGCCACCTTCCATAAAATGTCAATGTGCCAACTGCCTGACCTCATTCCTGCTGCTGCCGTGACCTCCACTCTCATCATTGTGCCACTCTGTGGCTTTCCTCCTGTTTTGCACCTCAGAATGTCCAATGGTGCACTCCCTGACCTCATGCTGCAAGCTGTGACTCCTCCGTGCCTTCCACACTGTTCAATGTGCCACTGCCTGACCTTCATGCTGCTGCTGTCATGACCTTCCATCACTGTGTGATTGTGCCTTCTTGGCCTAATACTGTTATGCGCCGCCTCCAGAATGTCATTGTGCCACTGCCTGACCCATCATTGCTGCCGTCGTGACCTCCCTCTCAGTCATGTTCCACCTGTGGCTTCCCTCGTGTTTTTGCCACCTCCAGAATGTCATTGTGCCACTGCCTGAACCTCATTCTTGCTGTGGGCTGCCGTCCTCACCTCCACGCTCTGTCACTACTGTTGCCACCTAGAGTCTCTCAGCTTGTTTTTTCCAGCTTTTCGCTGCCAGACTTTATCAGCAACATTCCCGCTTGAGTTTTATTTGGTCAGTTTTGCCCTCTAAGTGCCCAGGGATTTTAATAGTGAACTATTCTAAAAGCGGCGGCACTCTATGTGCGTGTCATACTAAACCACAACATTTATGAAGACCAAACCAAGCTCCCTCTGCATATTTAAGCATGGCACAACGTTCTACAGCACCCTGCAGGCTCTGTGCAGCCTGGAAATAGCTGCTTTTTAACGCGATTCGTGCCGAAGTAAGTCGATACGAATCGAATTTGGTCGGAAAATTCGGCGAAGTGACCGAATCGAATTTTTGAGAAATTCACCCATCTCTAGCTGTGGCCCATTTTGGGACCTCTGTTAGGATATGTGAAAATATGGGAAAAACACATCCCAACAGATCCCACAACGTGTCCATAGGGGATAACAGCACAGACATGGTCACTTTTGGACTAGGTGTGTTCTGTTTTATAAATGCTTTCTGTGCTGGACACAACAGTGCGGTCAGTAGCGCTATTTTGTCCAGGTCAGAAAGCTTTTCTTACTTTGCCTTGTGTCAGCCTTTTTCTGGAACGAGTTGTATTTTTGATGGTACCACAGAAAAAAACAAAAACAAAACTGTGCAATTTTTAGGCCTCGTTCACATGGCTTATTTGGGAGCGGATTGGAGCCGTACTGCGCGCCGTATTTGTGCTGCAGTATGGCGCCAATCTGTCCCTGTCATTACGGTAATCCGCAGTTCTCATAGAGAACAGTGGATTCCGTCGCTCCTCCCCGCTCGGCGAATCCGCCGCGGGGGGAAAAAGTGACATGTAAATTATTTACAGCGCGTACGCGCCGTGAATAATGAATGTCTATGGGGCCGGGGGGCAGCTCCCCCGCCACGCCCCCGCCCCTTATTCAAGCCGTAACTGCGGGCGAAATCCGTCCCCACAATTACGGCTTGAATAAGCTGTGTGAACCGGGCCTTAGGAGTTTTAATTGTCCTGGAGTTCATTGTGTGGTATAAATGACATATTACACAAATCCAAATAAGCCAGCTCCAATCACCTGTCGGGAAAAATTTAAAAGTATGGGAAAAAGAGGCCATTCAGACACTCAAAAACAATCCATACATAACGATAAAAATGGCGGATAAGGGGGAGGGGGCCGTCGTGGTCCTTGACTCAGGTCTTTATAGAAAACTCAATATGAATCTATTAGAGGACCATACTACATATAGACATCTGAATAGTGATCCGACTGGCCCTTTCCAGGATTCCCTAAAAAAACTTCTGGCTGAGGGTATTAGTATGGGAGTATTATCTTCCTCTCTGGCAGAACAATTGTTCAATCCCTACCCAAAAACTCCAATCATTCATTCCTTACCCAAAACTCATAAGGATCTATTTCCACCACCCCTCCGACCGATTGTATCGGGTATTAACTCATTTTCTGAAAAACTGGGAGCATGGGTTGACTTTCATCTCCAACCACTAATCCCACACATCCCAGGATACATCAGGGAAACAAAACAGGTAGTGGGATAGTTAGAAAAAATCAAGTGGGAAAAAAACTTTGTTTGGTTGACGTGTGATGTCATTGGCCTGTATCCTTCCATTCCACATCAATTGTCATTAATAAAACTAACACTCTTCCTAAATAAATTCAGTGGATATGGCCCCAACTTATGCGAGTTCTTAATCATGGCAATCGAATTTTTATTGACCCACAATTTTTTTGCCTTTGATCAGCAATTCTTCCTCCAACTATGTGGCGCGTCAATGGGGGCGAAATTTTCGCCCTCACTCGCCAACATCTACATGAGTATGTGGGAGGAGGAATTTTTATATGCAGATTGTAACGCTTTTGCCTCCCATATCAGGTGGTATGGCCGTTATATAGACGACCTGCTCCTGATATGGGAGGGCACCCTTGAAGAGATCATCCCATTTGTTGATTACATCAATGATAACCCTATGAATCTAAAATTTACCTACCAGGATGATAAAGATAAAATCCATTTTTTAGACATCACCTTAATAGGGCTGCCCGAAGAAAATGTTACTGTCATTCCTTTTTCCAAACCTCTATCACAAAATTCGGTATTACATGCCGCCTCCTGTCATCCCCATCATATCATACACAACATCCCCACTGGAGAGTTGATCCGCACAAAAAGAAACTGCAGTACTGTGGCGGAATTTGAAACACATCAACAAACTGTTTTTGAAAAAATGAAACAAAGAGGCTATTCTGATAAAATTTTGGATAAATCCAAAAAGAAAGTACAATTAATGTCACATGACAGTTTATTAATGGAGAGGAACTATACAAGAAAACAAAAACAAAAAAATTTTTCTTCAGGTATTACATTCTCTACAACGTACTCTCCACAATATAAACAGGTAGTAGATATCATTAAAAAATATCTCCCAATTCTCTATATGGATTCTAATCTAAGTAGAGTTATGGAAAAGGGCGTCAGATTTATTTCCAAAAAAGCTCCCAATATAGGGTCTATCATCTCTCCCAGTTTGTTCTTAAGCTCCACTAATCAACTGTGTAAAACATGGCTAACCACCACAGGGTTTTTCCGCTGTGGACACAATATTTGCACAACTTGCAATTTTGCTGACATTAAGGATACATTTATTTCCTATGTCACCAACAAAAACTACAAAATAAGACAATATATAAATTGTAACACAAAAAATGTAGTTTACCTGATCTCATGCACTAGTTGTTGCAAACAATATGTTGGTTGCACATCCACCACTCTAAAGACAAGGATCAGACGCCATGTTTCTGATGCCAAAAAAACGCAGTGGCTCACTAACATGTCGGCAGTTTCCAAGCATTTCATACAAATACATTCGGGAGATCTACATTCCTTCGCTTTTGGGTATAGAAAGGGTTACTCCTGATAATAGAAAGGGCAATATACGAGAGAAACTTCTTGACTGTGAAGCTAAGTGGATCTTTTTACTTAAAACTAGACAACCCTTAGGCTTAAATGTCAAATATGACATTCTTTGCCATTATTAACCTAAATCCACTGTACCTTATATACTATAATGCCACATTCTTAAATGTTTCCTCATAACTTTATATAAGACATTCTAGCAGGATCTTCCTCTTCTTTTTTGTGTTTGTTTTTATATATGCAACCGCTTGTTTTTTGTCTTGCTTCCCACATGCTGCTTTTAAGGGGTTAAAATGCCAAGACAACGCCCGGTCCCTATTTAAAGGTTGACCGGATGTTACGAACCAGACCAGGAATAAGGTGTGCATCACCGAAACGCTTCGGTCTTTGACAGAGGAACATCCAGCCGCACACTGCTGAGTACGGTCCGTGGTATGCTGCACTTTGTGGGACACTAAACCATTTGAAAATATGGTAACGTTTTATAATGTTTTCAATAAAAGGTATTTGCACTTTTTAATACATACTGGCTTGCCATTCTATGTCCACCTTACTAAATATTTGTGGGACGCTGTATACTTGCTTGTTTTTCATAAATGACATATTATCTATATTATGCAGGTCAGAACAATTTTTGTGATAAAATATATGTCTACTTTAGACCTGATAAACCTCTGCATCAGAGGTTCTGATTGGAACCTTCGGCACAGAGGTGAAAAACTAAAGCGGGGGGATCTGTTCACTGCAGACACCCACGGTGCCCAACGGGTCCTATTCATTACAGTGGGTCCGTCAGGTTTCTGCTGTGGTGTCTGTAGTTGAGAAGGAAGAAATAGTTGCTGTGGATTTTTTCTGCCTCAACAACAAACACTATGGCAGAGATCTGATGGATCCACAGCAAAAAACCTCTGACGCAGATGTGAACCAACCAGGCCTTACAGGGGGGTTCCAGAACTACTTGTAGTTTGTCAGTCCATAAAGGGAGGATTTAAAAATAAAATATTTACCTTGTGAACCCATTAATTCAAGTGTCACAACAATTCCTTGTGCTGCCAATTACAGGCCATGGTAGTGACCTGTAATTGGCTGCACATTGTCTGCAGATTCACAGTGAGCTAATGTGGATGTGAATTTTCCCCTTCTATTTTATGATAAGTATACGTTCTTTTAGATTCTTTTTTCAACAGTTTAAATACGCATTAAATACGCATACAATTAGTGACAGGGATATAAGTTTCTCTGTAAAAAGCCATGCCACAGCTCACAGTGGGGCGTGAAAAATGCCGTGTGAACCCAGCCCTACAGAGCAAAACATAACACAGAGGGCCCGGGCCCCGGATGTTTTGGGACCCTAGCAACGCCCCTGTCTATCTATCTCATATCTATCTATCTCATATCTATCTATCTCATATCTATCTATCTCTCTATCTATCTATCTCATCTCATATCTATCTATCTATCTCATATCTATCTATCTATCTATTGTAGAAAAATAGATGCAGCACTCAAAATATCGCAAAAAATAGGGTGCCAGCAGAAAGGTTTCGACCAAAAAACCAATTAGATAAAATAGAAAAATCCACAGCACTCCAAATAGATTATAAAAGTGAAAAAATCAGTGCTTTATTCACCCATCAGCAACGTTTCAACTCCACAATGGAGTCTTTCTCAAGCTTGAGAAAGACTCCATTGTGGAGTTGAAACGTTGCTGATGGGTGAATAAAGCACTGATTTTTTCACTTTTATAATCAATTTGGAGTGCTGTGGATTTTTCTATTTTATCTATCTATCTATCTATCTATCTATCTATCTATTCTATTATCTATTTTCTATCTCTATCTATCTATCTATCATCATTATCTATCTATCTATTCATATCTATCTATCTCATATCTATCTATCTATCTCATATCTATCTATCTATCTATCTATCTATCTATCTATCTATCTCATATCTATCTATCTCTCTATTTATCTATCTTCTATCTATCTATCTATCTATCTATCTATCTATTATCTGTCTATCTATCTATCTATCTATCTATCTATATCATATCTATCTATCTCATATCTATCTATCTCATATCTATCTATCTATCTATCTCCTATCTATCTATCTATCTCATATCTATCTATTTTTTCCCCAGACACATTTAGCTTGAAATTGGTTCTATGGAAGGGCTGAAATATATTGACTTGGGTGAAGTAATTCACTTTTTTTTGGGATGTTTCCCTTTTTATCTTCTGCAATACCTTGGATTTAAGGGGCCCAGCTCCTGAACCTTGCACACTGTTGTTGATTTTTTTTATATCTACAGTGCTGTTTCCTTATATTTGGATAAACCTCATAGAACAATATTCAGGCAAATATGATTAATCAGTAACCTCAGAGAATATACCAAATATTCTGTTGAGCCAGACATCTGCCAGTGAAATTCGAGCATGGCTCACTCGGTCTTCTAAAAATAGATAACAACAATAAAAAATTCATATGTGGATCATGCCCTAGGTGAACATGAAATGGATATAATTATCAGTCCTTCATTTACTGAACCTGCCAATGTCTGCTGAACAGGGACGTACATGGCTGAGCTCTCCAAAGCCTAAACTTGACATTTATTACAGCAAATTATAGATTAATTATTATTATTGTAAAATCCTTTCATCTGGCACTGAATGGTTTGATCTCCTATGTAAATATCTGTGTACTCACCATAAATATTAGAGGGGTTTTTACATCAGGCTGCTTCACAGGGCCTGCTCTTAAAAGCCAGCTTCAGGGTCCGGCTTCTTGTTCAGACTGTGAGTGGTTCTACAGCTTCAGGCTCCCACTTCTTGTTCAGGCTGTGGTCGTTGCTACATCTTCAGGGTCTAACTTCCTGTTCAAACTGTGGGTGGTTCTACAGCTTCAGATTCCTACTTCCTGTTCAGTCAGTGGGCGGTTCTACTGCTTCAGGCTCTCACTTGCTGTTCAGGCTGTGGGTAGTTCTACAGCTTTAGGCTCTCACTTCTTGTTCAGACAGTGGGTGGTTCTACAGCTTCAGGCTCTCGCTTCCTGTTGAGACAGTGGGTGGTTCTACAGCTTCAGGCTCTAACTTCCTGTTGAGACAGTGGGCGGTTCTACAGCTTCAGGCTCCCACTTCCTGTTCAGGCTGTGGGCGGTTCTACAGCTTCAGACTGTCACTTGCTGTTCAGACAGTGGGTGGTTCTACAGCTTCAGGCTCCCAATTTATATTCAGACTATGAGCGGTTCTACAGCATCAGGCTCCCACTTCCTGTTTAAAAAGTAGCCCCCTTCAAAAAGTGACGATATTTCTCAAATGCCCACTTGATGGCGAGAAGTTTCCGATTCCCAACATCATAATTACTGTCAGTGCAGAAGACTTTCGGTGAGAAAAAGGCGAAGGTTAGTCAGAGAGGGGGGCCCGTGCAACAGAACTGCGCCCACTCCTACCTTGGAAGCATCAACTTCAACAATAAAGGGTCGCGAGAGGTCGGGTTGAACCAGAACAAGGGCTTCAGTAAAGCATCTCTTCAAGGTTTCAAAGACACCAACAGCTTCAGGTTCCCACTTCAGCAGATTCGCACCCTTTTTAGTAACATCTGTCAAAGGTTTGGATATGGATGAAAAGTTATGGATACATTTTCTGTAGCAGTTGACGAACCCCAAAAACCTCTGCAGGGCCTTCTGGGAATTCAGCCATACCCAATCCACAATAGCCCGAACCTTGACGGGATCCATATGGAAAGCGTGTGGTGTAAGAATATAGCCCAGGAAATTTAACTCTTGGTCCCCAAAGAGACATTTTCCCAGTGTCAAATACAAGTGATTCTCCCCAAGAATCTGCAGGACACTGCGCACATGTTCCTCATGGGAAGACGTGCCAGGGGAAAATACCAAAATATCATCCAGATAAACAATGACCAAGCACCCACTGAGGTTTTTGGAAGATGTCATTAACAAAGTTCTGAAAAACCGTAGGTGCATTACTTAAAGGGGTTTTGCCACGATCTCATTTCATACCTCCTGCATCAGAAGGGGGCGTGTGTGATTTGTTTGAATTGCATATCATGTGACCCAGCAGGATGACATCACCAGGCCTTTCCCCTCTGTAGTCAAAGAAAGGTCCGTTTATGTCTAGAATTGTAAGTAGCTACACTGTAGCTCAGAGGTGTTTTTTTTTCTCTTTATCAATTCACACACCTGATTGAGGTTTCTTTTTTTATTTATTTGCACAGTTTGATTAATTACTAATGAGTACAGAGGACCAGAGTAGAGTGACAGCACCCGGGGTTTGAACACCCAGTAGCTGCCTGAGAGGAGAGGTGATATCTGAGCATGTCTGACCAGGACTGAGGAGCTCTCGTCACTGGTCGTATCCCCTGGAGCTGTAAACAATGGATCACTAAAGGAGCAGCTAAAACAAAAATGGTGCCGAATTTTTAATAATGATGAATGGTGAAAATGTTTGTTATTTAATTTTCAAACTTCCCACATCAATTTTACTTCGTGGCAAAACCCCTGTAAGCCAAAAGGCAACACTAAATACTCATAGGACCACATGTATGAAACCTGTCTAGGTTTAAAACTCACTTTGTTGCCCATAGCATCCAATCAGAGCGCCCCTTTCATTTTATATAGTGGAAAAATTAGAGGCGCTCTGATTGGTTGCTATGGGCAAAAAAGAGAGTTTTAGACCTAGAAAGTTTTCATACATGTGGCCCATAGTGTCCATCAGGGGGTATTAAAGGCAGTTTTCCACTCCTCACCCTTACGGATGTGAATTCAATTCTAGGCACGCTAGGTAGCTCCATATATCTGATTGAACAGATCTGTGATGAGTGGAAGAGGGTACTGATTTCTAGCAGTAATTTTATTCAATTCCCAATAGCCTATGCGAGGCCTGAGACCTCCATCCTTCTTCTTAAAGGGGTTGTCTCACTACATTGATTCATCTTCCCTCAGTCCCGTTTTCTTGGTTTTTACTTTTGAATTCAGGGACGTGTTTACTGGCTTCTACTGGCCTGCAGTGACAGGTCTGTAGCTAGAGCAACCAGTGCTGGCAGCCTATTATGAGAGATCAAACAGGACTGTAGCTATAGCGACCTGAGGAGCTGATGCAGCCCATACAAGAGGGGATATCTAGGAATAGGTAGGACACTGTTAATGGACACATATTGCAAATTGACTTGTTTTTGCAAGATCTTTAACATTAAAAGCAATCCCTGTAGTGAGACAACCTCTTTAACAAAGATGAAGCCAGCTCCCATGGAAGAAACAGAGGGGTGGATTTGATCCTTGTGGAGACTATCCTTGACATACTGCTTCTGAGTCTCCCTCTCAGGTGCAGACAGATTATAAATGCGACTCTTAGGAAGCTTAACATTTGGAAGTAACTCGATGGCACAGTCATAAGGTCTATGAGGAGGAAGCATTTCACAGCCTCACTCAAAAAATACATCCGAAAAATCTTGTATAAAGTCAGGTATGGACGGATTACTGGAAGAAACACAGGACAAGGAAAGTGTTAAACAATGATGAAGATACTTTGCACTCCATTTCACAATATCAGCTTTTTCCCAGTCGATTACAAGGTCGTGAGCCTGCAACCATGGTAAATCCAAAACAATATCGACGGGCAGGTTATCAAGTACAAAAATGGAAATGAGCTCAGAATGCAGAGGGGTGTACTATCTATAGTAACCACATTAACAGGGGTCCCAAGAGACTGCAACAGAATACCCAAAACACTAGCAGCATGTGTATTCAGGAAATTTGCTGCAGAACCTCAGTCGAGAAACAAGCTACTAGAAAGACTGTGGTTGTTATACAAAATGTAGACAGGCAAAAATACTTTTTGAGACATATAGGGAAATTCTTGATCCCTTAGGTGACCTTCCCCTGAGTCACCTAGGTGCTACAGTTCCTCCGGAATTGGACGCCCTGGGCAGTCCCGGATAAAGTGATCTGCTTTGAGATCTTTCAGTGTCTCAGACAGACACTTCCGAAAAAGACACTAAAGTGCTGGGTCATTCCACTGTGAGGGTTCCGACCAGCGTCTGAACTCAGAGCAGTTGGCTTCCACTGATCGTCGCCCCTGACGGAGAGACAAGAGGTTGGCTTCGGCTACTGACCTGACAATTGGTTCATCTTATTGGAGTCCTAAAGCCTGAAAAAATGAATCAACGGGCAGGAGTTCAGGAGAGCCCGGGTTTAAGGAACAAGACCAAGCTTGTGGAATTCCCTGAAGCAAAGAAATTATTAACTCCACACGTTGCTCGTAAGCCGGAAATACAACCTGCAACTCTCTCGGAAGGTCACAAAAGTAATGCGGTCTAAAGAGAAATGGTCCAGCAGGTTGAGTTTGGGTTCCACAGGGGGGTATACAGACATGGCACCTTGGGAGAATGTAAACCCCTGTAGCTGGACCCTTTGAGTGAGATCCTGAACCAGTTGCGTCAGGCCTTCTTTTCATCTTATCTTCATGGGTGGAGTCTCCATGTCTTTTTCTATTCATGGTTGTAGCCTCCTTTCATCTTATCTTCATGGGTGGAGCTTTTTTATTCATGTCTTTTTCTTTTTCATGGTGGTTAGCCTATCCTTTTCCTTCATCTTATCTTCATGGGTGGAGAATCCATGTCTTGCTCTCTTCATAAATGTAGCATCTTCTCTTCATGAGTCATGTTTCCATGTCTTGTTCTCTTCATTGGTTTAGCCCCCTTTTCATCTTCTCTTTATGGGTGTAGCCTCCATGTCATGTTCTCTGATTGGGTGTAGCCCCCTTTTCATCTTCTCTTCATGGGTGGAGCCTTCATGTCTTCTTCTCTTTACTAGTTTAGCCCCTCTTCACCTTCATGGAGGGATCCTCCAGGTCTTGTTCTATTCATGGGTGTAGCCCCCTTTCATCTTATCTTCATTGGTGGAGTCTCCATGTCTTGCTCTCTTCATAATTGTAGACTCCTTTCATCTTCTCTTCATGAGTTGCATTTTCATGTCTTGTTCTCTTCATTGGTGTAGCTCCCTTTTCATCTTTTCTTCATGGGTGGAGCCTTCATGTTTTCTTTTCTTTACTAGTTAAGCCCCCTTCCATCTTTATGGGTGGAGCCTCCATTTCTTGTTCTATTCTCCACGTCTTGCTCTCTTCAAAAGTGTAGTCTCCATGTCTTGCTCTCTTCATAAGTGTAGCCTCCTTTCATCTTCTCTTCATGAGTTGTTTCCATATCTTGTTATCTTCATTGGTTTAGCCCCCTTTTCATCTTCTCTTCATGGTTGGAGCCTTTATGTATTCTCTTTACCAGCTTAGCCCCTTTTCATCTTCATGAGTGAAGCCTCTATGTCTTGTTCTATTCATGGGTGCAGTCCCCTTTCATCCTTTCTTCATGGGTGGAGTCTCCATGTCTTGCTCTCTTCATAAGTGTAGCCTCCTTTCATCTTCTCTTCATAAATAGTGTTTTAATGCCTTGTTCTCTTCATTGGTGTAGCTCCCTTTTCATCTTCTCTTCATGTGTGTAGCCCCCTTTTAATCTTCTCTTCATGGGTGGAGCCTTCATGTCTTATTCTCTTTACTAGTTTAGCCCCATTTCATCTTCATGTGTGGAGCCTTCATGTCTTCTTCTCTTTACTAGTTTAGCCCCCTTTCATCTTCATGGGTGGAGCCTATTTGTCTTATTCTCTTCATTGGTTTAGCCCCCTTTTCATCTTCTCTTCATGGGTGTAGCCTCCAGGTCATGTTCTCTCAATGGGGGTAGCCCCCTTTTCTTCTTCTCTATATGGGTGGAGCCTTCAGTTCATGTTTTCTTCACACACAGAGCCCATATACAATATTTTCTTTCATGTCGATTTTGTCTTTAACCATAAGTTACCTCTGTTACCACACTAGACATCTGTTTGCAAACAGTAATTTCATAAGATCTAGGCAGAGAGTTTTTCTCTTTCGTTAGTGTACACTGCTTTTTTTTTTCCCATCAGTCACATGATGACCGTTATATGTAGATGACTTGATTATATTTTTGTCATAATCATAACAGATGAAGAAATTCAAGGAAAATGTATGATAAGAGTGGAATAGTCCAGATGGCAGAAATCTCCAAGAATAAACCAGTCATATGGGAAGTGGTCTTGGCTTGTGGACCCCCACCAATGTTATTTTCTTATGCACTGATCACAAAAATTCACCTACCTAATATCACAAAACTTTTGGAAGTGTGTTGTACTATCTGGCACCAAGATATTAGCAGCAAATCCTTTAAATCGTATAAGCTGTAAGGTGCGGCCTCCGTGGACAGCACTTGTTTTCCAGTACATTCCACAAATTTGGATTGAGATCTGGGCATTTTGAGATCTTGGAACTCTTTGCCATGTTTCTCCCTCCTGGACATTTTTGACAGTGCGCAGATTTTGATAAATAATGAAAAACTGTATTTTAGAGATTGTTTTGATTTTTTCCACTTTATTTTTTAACATACATAGAAATGTATTACATCCTTATCTTAACTGTACGTCCAGTGGATAAGGCTTGTATAAATGTTTCAGCAGATTTCTCTGTGGTTCTTAGCACCATTTTTAAGGAAATTCCACATTGTCTATACTAACACGTGGTTTGCCATTTTAATTAAAAAATAAGGCCAAACAGATAATTCCTCACATTGTGCACCAGACGAAAATAGTTCCTAAATATTGCACCACGTACAGACCACTGCTCATGCCCCTTTTTCTCTCACATATAGACCACTGCTCATTGCCTCCTCTCCAACATATAGACTGCTACTCTGGCCCCACCCTCACTGTTCCGCTCTTTCACATATAGACTGCTGCTCATGACCCTCTTCTCTCCTACTTACAGACTCCCATTATGGCCCCCTCCTCACATATAGACCGCTGCTCTGGTCTTCTCCTCTCTCACATATAGACCATTGCTCTGGTCTCCTCCTATTATACATATACTGCTTCCCTGGTTTTATCCTATCTCACATATAGATCACTGCTCGGGTCCCCTCTTTTCTCGCATAAAGACTGCTGCTCTGGCCCCATCATTCCATAAAGGTTGCTGCTCTGGCCTCCTCCTATCTCACATATAAACCACTGCTCTGGTCCCCTCCTCTCTCATATAGAGACCACTGATCATGAATCTGATGCCCTTTTTCTGACATATAGACTTCTGCTCTGGTCCCCTCCTAATATATAGACCATTGCTATGGTCCACTACTCTCTCGCATATAGACTTCTGCTCTGGCTTTCTCCTCTCTCACATATAGTCTGCAGCTGTGCCCCATTTTCTCTCACATACAGACTGCTGCTCTGGATCTTACCTCACATATCGACCACTGCTCTGGTCCCCTCCTCTCATATATAGACTGTTGTTCAGGTCCCCTTCTTTCTTACATATAGCTCACTACTCTGGTAATACCTTTTCTCAAATACATACTGCTGCTCTGATCCAATCCTTACATATAGACCAGTGCTCTGGCCCTCTCTTCTCTCCCCTTTTTTCACATATGGTTTCCCCTTTTTTCACATACAGACTGCTGCTCTTGTCTCCTCCTATTATACATATACTGCTTCTCTGGTTTTATCCTATCTCACATATAGATCACTGCTCTGGTCCCCTCTTTTCTCACATAAAGACTGCTGCTCTGGCCCCATCATTCCATAAAGGTTGCTGCTCTGGCCTCCTCCTATCTCACATATAAACCACTGCTCTGGTCCCCTCCTCTCTCATATAGAGACCACTGATCATGATGCCCTTTTTCTGACATATAGACTTCTGCTCTGGTCCCCTCCTAATATATAGACCATTGCTATGGTCCACTAGTCTCTCGCATATAGACTTCTGCTCTGGCTTTCTCCTCTCTCACATATAGTCTGCAGCTGTGCCCCATTTTCTCTCACATACAGACTGCTGCTCTGGATCCTACCTCACATATAGACCACTGCTCTGGTCCCCTCCTCACTCATATATAGACTGCTGTTCAGGTCCCCTTCTTTCTTACATATAGCTCACTACTCTGGTAATACCTTTTCTCAAATACATACTTCTGCTCTGATCCAACCCTTACATATAGACCACTGCTCTCGCCCTCTCTTCTCTCCCCTTTTTTCACATATGGTCTCCCCTTTTTTCACATACAGACTGCTGCTCTGGTCCCCTCCTATCATATATAGACTGCTTCTCTGGTTGCATCCTCTCTCACATATAGATCACTGCTCTGGTGCCCCCTTTTCTCACATACAGACTACTGCTCTGACCCCCTTTACTGATCTTCATGCTCTCCCATCCTTCTCCCTGTTACCACAGTCCAGGCCCCTTCTCCTCCTCCGTGGTATTCTGCAGTGTTATTAGACCTTCCGGAATTTTGGTGGTGTCACAGTCAAATATCAAAGTTCCTGAAGGTCAATTAACCTCCTGCAGGTTTAAATAAACCTGGTCTGTAGCAAGACCATTTCCTGGGGGTGGTCAGAGCTGGCGACTACCCCTTTCAATCCACCTGGTACCCTGGGTGGTCGCCCATACCACCCGCCCAGAGCAGCAGTCTGTATGTGATAAAAGGGGGGGACCAGAGCAGTGATCTATATGTGAGAGAGGATAAAACCAGAGAAGCCGTATATATATGATAGGAGGGGACCAGAGCAATTGTCTATATGTGAGAGAGAAGAAGACCAGAGCAGCGGTCTATATGTGAGGAGGGGGCCATAAGAGCAGTCTGTAAGTAGGAGAGAAGAGGGTCATGAGCAGCGGCCTATATGTGAAAGAGCAGGGGACCAGAGCAGTGGTTTATATGTGAGGATGGGGCCATAGAAGCAGTCTATATATTGGAGAGGAGGCAATGAGCAGTGGTCTATATGTGAGAAATGACCCTGGAGCAGGCACAGTAGCTAAACCAGTGCCATCAGCAGTGGGTGCCACTTGTAATTTACATCTAAGGACTTTAAGTGTGGAGGCTTCCTTTACTAGCCCATTTGGTCTTCCTAATGTGATTACTAAGTGTATTGGGTTTGCATAGGACAGATAAAAAGTTATAACTCTTGGAATAAGTTGATAAAAAAAAAGATGACAAATACTGCTCAGTCCTAAAGGCCCAAAATAGGACATCCCTTAAGGGGTTAATGTAATTGCTTGATTTCCAATAATGAGGCTATAATTGCCACTTCTACAATGATACAAGAGGTCATATAGTGACTCAGCAAGGATATGAGCGATGTAGAATGAATCATCATTACCGCCTTTTGTGTTGTTGTGACATTACCCTACATAGAAAAATGTGGCTTTTATGTTCCATCAAAGTCCATTACATATACCCTGTGAGAAAAACGCTATAAAATGACTTCAAAAATATATTCAATTATAAGTAGGAGTTTATAAAAAGTCACAGATTTGTCTGTAAAAGACTGTGGGTGATTCACTGTGAGAAAAAGTCTACTGGTATTGTGCTGTTGTTGATATCTATATACTGTATATTGTATGTTTTATGTATATACTACACTGATAAGCCTAGCATTAAAGTGGTTTTCTCACCATGATGTTTCACAGAGCCACAGCCAGCTTCAGGCTCACACTTCTGGTCAGGCTGTGGCTGGTTCTATAGCAGTGACTAGCATATCAGCTCTGCTATTCCTAGCTTTTCCTGTTATAGTGACATGACTGCAGGAGATTTATAAAGTGTACTATACAAAGCGTCAGAGCTCTAACGAGTGAAGGCTTCTCATTTAGTAAACAAACTCAGTTGCTAGAGATGAGACTCTACAGGGAGTGATTCACTATGGTCAAACTGACTGACTGGTGGCAGCTTGAATCAGTTAGATATGAGACAGAGAAGAGAGAGCAGAGGTGGTCAGTAACCAAAGAAACTTGTGTACTCTAAGAGGAGATAAAATCATCTTTATCTCCTGACTAAAGCAAAATCAAAACAGCAATGTTTTTGTTAATAGTCTCCATTTACCTTTACTTAGAAGTTAAAAGTCAATCATTGTGGGAGAGAAAATCCCTTTAAAGGTGAATACATTTTTTATCTCGTGTCAATGGCACAGATAGTTCTTGACATTGATGTGTTGAATGCAGGAAAAATGGGCAAGTGTAAGGATTTCAGTCAAATTGTGATGGCTAGTTGACTTGAACAATGCATCTCCAAAATTGCAAGTCTTGTAGGGCATTCCTGGTTTACAGTGGCAAGTAGCTACAAAAAGTGTTCCAAGGGAGGAACTGAAGACAGGTCATGGATGCCCAAGACTGATTGATGAATGGGGGTGGGAGGGTGAAGGCTTGCCTGTCTAGTTTGATTAGTGCTAGAGAAGGAGAATGGCCAGGTTTGTATGTGTCCTTGTCATGATCTGGGGCAGGAGGAAACCTTTGGCCCTGGTATCATTTGAATTGTTACTGTGACACATACCACCTGCCTAAGCATTGCACAGACCAAGTCCACCCCTTCATGGCAGTGGAAATCACTAATGGTAGTGGCCTCTTTCAGCAGGATAACGCCCTGGCCACACTGCAAACATTTTCAAGATTGAGGAAGATGAGAGTTTGAGGTAGCTTGTAACCAGTGTTAGGAAAGTTGTGCAACAAATAGTTCAAAATGGGAGGTAAATAGGATCAAAAAGCTTTGACCTTCATGTTGAGGGACTACAAGATATGGATGTGGTCCAGCAGAAACTGGAGAATAGCTGGAGCAAGTGCGAGCCCTGCAGGAGAGTAGTCGCATGATCAGTCATGGTTGGTACCAAGGCCAGGTATAATGGTAGGCTAGGTCTAAGGTATCCTTCTGTTTTTCACCTGGGACCTTCACAAAGAAGTGTGGACTTCACCCATCACATCCCCAGTTTGCTGTTTACAGAGTAGTCACCAAAGCAGAAATTCTAGAACTGGAGAGCAGTCAGACAGAGGTGTAGGTCAGAACCAGGAGGTCAGTCAGGTGTAACAATCCAGAAGGAGCAAATGAAAAAAGAGTTAAAGTTAAGAGTCAGAATTGGAGAGCAATTTCATGAATCCATGGGCCAAAGGCAGATGTAGCATGCAGGAGCGTAGCAAAGTCAAGGTGTGATCCACATGCCATTGTGATAGGGTTTCAGCGTGGGGTATTAAGAGTTGTTTGAGATTCTGAGGGAGTTGAGGGTGGGTTTTGGGCGAGTGAGCTTCTTTATCTTCTGTATAGCAAACTTCACAAGATTTAAACCTGATCTACTGTAGTTTAGCTGAATTTATTAAAATCTATTTCCAATACAGTAAACTTCATCAAAGAAATCATCAGTGGTGGCAGCAATTAAGTGCTTCCTGGCATTCACATAGTCTGGCTGTGTGTGGGATAAGTGTTTTTACCAGTCATATCCTGTGATTCACCTGTTTCCCAGTTGCTTCTTCTGCCCTCTCTGATCGGCCGAAATCTCTTACCTGTTTGCAAATCCAGCTCCTGTGCTGTATTCTCTGTCACAGGGGCTACTTGCAATGGTTGCAGCAC
The DNA here is from genome assembly GCA_025379985.1 of Phyllomedusa bahiana. Taxonomy (NCBI): domain Eukaryota; kingdom Metazoa; phylum Chordata; class Amphibia; order Anura; family Hylidae; genus Phyllomedusa; species Phyllomedusa bahiana. The sequence goes on from JAODAL010040234.1 coordinate 26,071, forward strand.
TCAAATGACTGACTTTTCTGACACTGTGACTATCTCACACACCAGCAGCTTCCTCCACATGCTGCACACTCACTAAACTACACTCTTTCTAGAATATTTTATACTGCTCCTCTTCCAGTATGCATAGCACAGCACTATATGTTAACTCTCTCACTGCAGGACAACTGCAATGCTATGTACTGCTACCTCTAGCGCCCTCCAACTGCCAGACAGAGGTAATTAATTAACTTTTGAAAGTGACAGTGATGCTTACCCCTGGGTTACAAGGGCATAAGTGTCAATGTAAAATAACAAAGTTTAAAGACGGAAATGATACTCACAGCAACAAAACACAACAGAGAGAAAGTGCCTCAGTTTGCTGCAGCAATAGGGTGTGCGTATACAAGTGCTGGAGAGCAATTTGGGATCCTGGGCAGGAATACAAGTCACATATGTGGGAGGCCCTATACAAATTCATATTGGGGTCTTAGAGTTTTAAAGGGAATCTCTCATCAGAAAATGACTTATTGTTTAAATCATACTTTTTACATTAAACACATTTTTTAAGAATTTTTGGTTTTGTGTTTTTTTAAACTTATATTAGTATCATTATTTAAAAAAAAACTATCCTGAAATCCTGCAGTTTTCACTTTGGCCACTAGGCCTTATAATAGTCTGACACTCTCCTCATTATCTGCACAGGCAGGATTAAGCTGAAACACAACCTTTTACCCCCTCTGTCCGAAGATCTGTGGTTCGAGGATTGGACTCCTCCGCCATTGTAGAGCACATAAATAATGTACGTCATTCATTTGAGAGATTTCTCAGCACAGTTTACCTTTAAAATCTGGATATAACACATCACAACATTGCAGTAAAATCACTACAGATACGACATGGATACACAGTGAATTTCATCTTATTGCTCTGAAGACATAGAGTTAAATAGTAAAATTATGTCTGCCTGTATACACCAGTAGGGGGAGCCTAAGATCTCTGTGCATATTCATGCTCAGGACTTATTACACTGCCCTTAAAGAATATTTCACCTCGCTCATCTCAACCTTACACAACAACCCTAAACGCCTGTTTGACACCATTCACACCCTTCTCAGGCCTAAAGCTCATGCACCGGTTACTGACTTCTGTGCTGAAGACCTGGCCACTCATTTCAAAGAGAAAATTGACAGAATCTGGCAAAACATCTCATCTCAAACCCCAAGCAGCAATCATCTGGTCCCTCCCCACACATCCCCTTTCCTATGCTCAGCTCTTGACCCGACGACAGAAGAAGTGTCCAGCCTTCTCTTGTCTGCTCGCCCCACCACCTGCTCTAGTGACCCCATTCCCTCCCACCTTGTCCAGTCCATTTCGCCAGCTGTCCTCTCTCACATAACTACAATCTGTAACCTCTCTCTCCACAAGGATCTTTCCATCCTCCTTTAAACACGTTGTTATAACTCCTTTACTGAAAAAGCCCACTCTGGATCCGTCCTGTGCTGCTAACTACCGACCAGTCTCTAACCTTCCATTCATCTCTAAACTTCTGGAACGCTTGGTCTACTCTCGCCTGATCCGCTATCTCGCTTCTAACTCTCTTGTCGATCCTCTACAATCCGGTTTCTGCACCCTACACTCCACAGAAACTGCTCTAACTAAAGTCTCCAATGATCTCCTCACTGCTAAATCTCAGGGTAACTACTCGTTGTTGCTTCTTCTGGATCTCTCTGCAGCTTTTGACACTGTTGATCACCACCTTCTCCTCAGCATGCTCAGCACCATTGGCTTCCAGGATACCACTCTCGCTTGGTTCTCATCCTAATTCTCTGACCGCTCCTTCAGTGTCTCATTTGCAGGTTCTACCTCTTCTCCTCTTGCTGTTGGGGTTCCTCAGGGATCGGTTCTAGGTCCTCTCCTCTTTTCTATCTACACAGCCCCAATTGGACAAACAATCAGCAGATTTAGCTTCCAGTACCATCTCTACGCAGATGACACTCAACCATGCACCTTCTCCCGGGACAACACTCCCGCCCTGCTACAAAACACCAGTGACTGTCTGTCCGCTGTCTCTGACATCATGTCCTCTCTCTATCTCAAACTAAACCTCACTAAAACTGAACTTCTAGTCATCCTGCCTTCTACTAACCGACCTTACCCTGCCATTTTGGTCTCAGTGTGTGGTACCAACATAACTCCTAGGCAGCAGGCCCACTGTCTGGGGGTTATACTAAATTCTGATCTGTCTTTCACTCCCTATATTCAATCCCTTGCCCGCTCCTGTCACCTGCACCTCAAGAACATCTCCAGAATCCGTCCTTTTCTCACTGTGAAAACAACTCAAACTCTCATTGTTGCTCTTATTCATTCTCGTCTTGACTACTGCAACTCCTTGCTTATCGGTCTCCCTCTGTGCAAACTCTCCCCTCTCCAATCTGTCCTGAATGCAGCAGCCAGGCTTTTCTTTCTTTCCAGTCGCTACACTGATGCCTCTACCCTGTGTCAGTCACTGCACTGGTTGCCTATCCAGTACAGGATACAACATAAACTCATCACTTTCACTCATAAAGGTCTCCACAATGCTGCTCCTCCCTACATCTCCTCCCTCATCTCTGTCTACCACCCTACCCGCTCTCTCCGCTCTGCTGATATCAGGTTACACTCAATCATCCGACCTCCCATGCCCGTCTCCAAGATTTCACACGTGCGGCACCAGTTCTCGGGAACATGCTACCGCGGGCGATCAGGCACATTCAGAACTCTCATAGCTTTAAGAGGGCCCTGAGAATACATCTTCTCACTCTGGCCTACCAGAATCCCTAATGCCTAACCCCCCACCCTCACCCACAAGCGCACTCATTTTCGTCACTTAACTGTATATAGATGTACTGTCTAGATGGCAGGTCCATCTAAATTCTACATAAAACCACCCCATATTTATGTCACATGGCTGGACCATTGTAAATCTAGCACTTCTTACCCTTCGTCTCACCCATACACCCTAATAGATTGCAAGCTCTTGCAAGAAGGGGCCCTCACACCTTGTGTCTCATTTGTAAGTAGCTTTTCATTGTGCAATGTATGTTTTTTTGTCTGTACATACACCCTCAAAATTGTAAAGTGCTGCGGAATATGTTGGCGCTATATAAAGATTATTATTATTATTATTGCTTGTACATTGAGTTTCATAGTAATACAGCTTTCTGTAAACTCTTTCTGAAGGCAGAAAGTTTAACTTAAAGGGAATCTATTACCAATTTTATTTTTTACTAATTAAAGCAAGATTACATTTTCTTTTCTTCTTAGCCTTTTATATATTTTTATATATTTCTCATTATTTTCTGTTGTCTGTATATGATTAGGGGGGCGGCCATCTCTTGCCTGAGCTGCTTTTAACAGCATTTAGATAGATACCTTAAAGCAGCCAAATGGGCATAGGGCCTGTGAACAGGCCAAATGGGCCAAAAGAATAAACTGCACTAATGGGCCCCAAGAATAAACTTCAATGGTGGTTTCCGAGAATCAACTGCACTGCTGGGCTCCGAGAATCAACTTCACTAGTGGGCCAAAAAAAGAAACTTCATTAGTGGGCTCCAAAAATCAATTCCAATGGTGGACCCCAGGAAACCACTCCACTGGTGGGCCACCAGAATCAATTCCACTGGTGGGCGCCAAGAATCAACTCCACTGGTGAACCCCAAGAATCAGCTGCACTGGTGGGCCCCAGGAATCAATTCCACTGGTGGGCCCCAAGAATCAACTCCACTGGTGGAGCCCAAGAATCAGCTGCACTGGTGGCCCCAAGAATCAACTCCACTGGTGGGCCCCAAGATTCAACTGCACAGGTGGGCCCCCAGAATCAACTCCACGGGTGGTTCCCCAAAATCAACTCCATTGGTGGCCCCAAGAATGAACTCCACTGGTGGCCCCAAGAATGCACTGTACTAGTGGGCTCCAAGAATCAATTTCATTGGTGGGCCCCAAGAATCAACTGCACTCCTGGGCCCCAAGAATCAACTCCACTAGTGGGCCCCAAAAAGAAACTGCACTAGTGGGCTCCAAAAATCAATTCCACTGGTGGGCCACAAGACACCACTCCATTGGTGGGCCCCCAGAATCACCTCCTCTGGTGGGCGCCAAGAATCAACTCCACTGGTGAACCCCAAGAATCAACTGCACTGGTGGGGCCCAAGGATCAACTCCACTGGTGGGCCCCAAGAATCAACTGCACTGGTGGGCCCCAGGAATCAACTCCACTGGTGGCCCCAAGAATCAACTCCACTGGTGGGCCCCAGGAATCTACTCCACTGGTGGGCCCCAAGAATCAACTCCACTGGTGGGCTCCAGGAATCAACTCCACTGGTGGGCCCCAAGAATCAACTCCACTGGTTGGCCCTATACAACCCAGTGAAATGCTGTCACACATCTGTAACAAATCCCCAACAGAACCAACATGTTGTAGACTTGAAAATCTGCAGCATTCCTGTTTTCCTATGTAGATTTTGGTTCTGATGCTTGTGGATGTGGTTTGTCCATCCATATACGTTGTACTATACTTTGCTGCAGATTTACGGTGTGGAATTCAGCTTATCAGAAGAATGGAGCTCTGAATCAGAATTCCTTTTGCATATGTGAATTTATTGTCTCTTACATAATATTGTTTTTTCCTGACACAAATGAAACAATTTATGTTCTATCTCCTGAGAAAATAATCGTTGAAACCTCCTAACATCACAATGTCTTAAAGGTGATGCTTACAACCGTTCTTGTACTTTCGCCTTATTACTGCCTTTTATCACTAAGAAGCAGCGGCGGCACAACGCAGACACAACCTCCCAGGGCTCTCATCTGCTTTCCAATTATGTCTCTTATTATTGCTTTTTGCAGCAAGTAAATTGGAAATCACTGCGGTGATTGCTGAGGTCTCCACTTTTCTGCGCTCTCTTTTAATTATAGGTGACTACATGGACTCAGCAAAGTGCTGGGCCAAGAAATTAAAGAAGAACTGCATACTTATAAAATGTATCACATATATCCAGCTTACCCCATAACAAACAGATTTTGGTCTTAAAAGGGTTGTCCAGCAAATAGAATTGATTCTTTATTGGGGCCTGAGTAGGTTAAAAGATTTTAAAAAAAAGTTATACTTACCTTCCGGTCCTCCACTGCTGCAGCTCTGGAACTCTCCTGTGATCCGCTTCTCTTCATTTCTGGGCTCTTGTCCTGACATGCAGAAAAATCTCACTCTTTATTGTAAGTGAATGGAGCCTCTCCTGTGTTAAGAAGAGAAGCCAGAAATGAAGAAAAGCGGATCACCAGAGAGTCCCAGAGCTGCAGCAGCACAGGGTCGGAAGGTAAGTATAATGTTTTAAAAAATTTACCAACCCCGACCCCAACAAAAAATCACCTTTATTTGCAGGAGAACTTGAAAGTCCAGAGGAGCAGATCATTGGGGAGCTCTGGAACGGCAGTTCCAGGGGCTTTGTAGGTAAGTATAGCTTTTTTATTTTTTTACACACTCTGGCCCTAATTTTTATTTACTGGACAATCCCTTTCAGGGAATTTTTACTTGTATATAAATAAAGCATAAAAAGATTATCCATCCTATAAAATGTAGAGCATTTACAGCATATAGAGAATTTATTCAGAACTCAAATAAGATCTCTAGTTCTCAAACTAGAAGCCTTAAAGGGGTTTTGCCACGATCTAATGTTGACGTTGGATCCTCCAAAATGGGTATTTAATCACTTTTCGAAATATATGTGTTTAAAAAGTGAAGCCTCTGAGAGCTGTAGCCTGACTTAGATGCCCTTAGTTTCCTGACTGTTTAATTTAGCTACTACCAGGAGCTGAACTGGCAAGCTCCTGGCTGTACTTGAGTTGTTTGCACTTCTTATCTGATGGCAGGACACAGGAACAAGTTTTGATGGGAAGGGGAGAAAAAAGCAGTGTTACTGGGCATCTGCACTAACTTTGTTTCTGTGTCTGCTGTAGACAGAATCCGCTGGTGGTACTGTAACTATCTGCGTAAACATGCAGATGCTCCCTGCTCAGCCCTCCCCCCCCTCTGTAGTTAGTGAATGCTGCCTGAGCTTATCTTTGCTCCTGAGCAGATAAGAGGGATAAAACAAAACCCGTATAGCTTGTGCACAATACAGATATCCTCTGTGCTTTAGCCAAACAATGTTTGCTCAACTACAGAGACTGAATATCAGCCTTGAGAGTGTGCTTGGGAGGTAGAGCGATGACATCACACTTGTTTTTTTAAACACAGAAACAAAACGCCCCTTTTTTCAAGGCTCAAGATGGGAGTATCAGCCTGTTAGGTGAGGAAATCACTTCTTGGCAAAACCCCTTTAATAAAGGTAGACCCAAGACCAGAGCCACCCATATGTACATGCATTTCAAGTCTGGGCTCATATATAGTTCTAATGGTCCCAACCACATTTCCATAAATTCAGTGACTCACAGGTGACTTCATCTCTGATTCAAGTCCTCCTCTTTTCTTTTCTTCTGTATCTGCCCCAGACTACTATGAAGATTTCTTTTGACAACTGCAGGGTTTTCTGCTGAAACATCATTGGCCTCTTGCTTCTGTAGATCATCTCTAGCATCCCAACACAAATAAATTCAGACCCTAGACCAGACCCTTAAGTGAATTCAGACCTCAGACGCCTAAATTAATTTCTCTGCCCAATCAGCTACTTATAGGAATTCAGACCCCAGACCAGACCATCAAGACAAATTCAGACCCTATACCAGACCCTTTATTTTTTGCAGATCCAGACCAGTCTCCTAAGTAAATTCTGACTTCAAACACCTAAATTAATTCACCTTCGCCCAACCAGTTACTTATAGAAATTCAGATCCCAGACCATCAAAACAAATTCAGATCGTATACCAGACCCATTAATTACTGTAGACCTCCAGTTAGACGTCCAGGATTGCCTCTGGACACATGGGACTGGCTCAGGACTGCTCAAGGAAGGTCCCAGAATGCCTGGAAAAACTTCAAGATTTTGGGGCTGGGTATACACAAGCCCCACCCCTAACAGTTCACTTCATTCCGCCACCAAATCCTTTCCATGGTGTTCATGTCTAGTCTAGTGCTGTGGGGGTAGGGTCTGACACTAAGGATTCTGTCTTTGATGGTCTCTTAATTCCTGTGTCCTGCTCCACTCCTTGGATATACATTAGACATAACATAGTGTAGCATTAAAGTAAAGATAGCTGCCACGTCATCCTACTTATGTATGTAATGCCCTACTGGTATTGGGTCACATGTATGTGTGCCAGAGCAAACATCATAGCAGGTATCATAAGTAAAATAGTTATAATAGACCGCAACACCAGTTAACCCCTTCCTGACGGACGGTCATAATATGGCTCTAATTTTTTTCCTCTTTGCCTTTTGAAAGCCATAACTTTTTTAATTTTTTCACCCACCTAGACACACGAGGGCTTTTATTTTGTGGGACAAGATGTACTTTCTAATGATGTTATTCATATTACCATAGACTATACTGGGGAACAGCAAAAAAATTCTAAGTGGGGCAAAATGTGAAAAAAAACGTACTTGCGCCATATTTGTGGGAGTTTTTTTTTTACGTAGTTCCTTCTTTAGTATAAACTATGTGTTATTTATATTCTACAGGTTGATATACATCCGGCAATACCACACATGTAGGGTTTCCGTTATGTTTTGGTACCGTAAAAAAAATCCAAACATTTTCTATTTTTGTGTGACCATTTTGTGCGCCATGTTGTGCAACCAATAACTTTTTTGTACTAACACCAACGGTCGTCAGTGAGGAGCATTTTTTGTGGGCAGAAGTGTTCTTTTTATTGCTACCAGTTTGGAACGCATGCGACTTCTTTGATCACTTTATTCCAATTTTTATGGGACATGAAATGACCAAAAAAACCGCAATTTGGGCGTTTGGATTTTTCTTCTTCTACGGTTTTCTGCGTATGGGATAAAGGATGTTATATTTTTGTAGATCGGACTTTTTCGGACATGGTGATACCAAATATGTGTCACTTTTTTATTATTTTATCTTTTTTATTTATAAAATGGCGAAAGGGGGGTGATTTGAGCTTTTAATACTTTTTTATTTTTTTACAATTTAAAACTTTTTTTTTTTTTACTTTAACATTGAGTTAAAGGGGCCGAAAGTGGGGAAATTCAAAACATGGCAGCGATGGAGGCCTTCACAAGGCTTCCCGCTGCCATGTTAGTCGATCGGAACTCAGCTATTTCACTGCTGATGTGACGACCAGAATTAAACAGCACGGGCAGGCAGCGGCGCCCACCTGCGCTGTAACTGTGGGGTGTTAGCTGCAATTAGCCACTAACACCCCACAGCTGTGTATCGGGATCGTGCTACTCATACGTCATAGGTCGGTAATGGGTTAATATTAAGATCATTACCCTATCACCACCACCAGTGTCAGACTGGTATGCCTAGGGCTCACCAGCGTGGTTGATTCATGAGACCCACCAGCGTAGGTTTTCTTGGGGCCCATCAGTGGAGTTGATTCTTGGGTCTCACCAGTGGAGTTTATTCTTGGGGCCCACCAATGGAGTTGATTCTTGGTCTCACCAATGGAGTTGATTCTTGGGTCTTACGAATGGAGTTGATTCTTGGGGCTCACAAGTGGAATTTATTTTTGGGGCCACCAGTGGATTTGATTAAGGGGGCCCACCAGTGGAGTTGATTCTTGGGGCCCACCAGTGGAGATGATTCTTGGGGCCCACCAGTGGAGTTGATTCTTGGGGCCCATCAGATGAGATGATTCTTGGGGACCACCAGTGCAGTTGATTCTTGGGGCCCACCAGTGGAGTTGATTCTTGGGGCCCACCAGTGGTGCTGATTCTCCAGGCCCCAGGCTACTGTACATGACTGCACATACTGCACATGACCCTTGCGTTCTGACTCTCTTTCTCTGTCCTTCTCAATAAAAAAACATCTAGATCCGCCACTCCCAGGATTCCACAATGCCAGGGACCTTCTGGGGTTTCCCATGCTTCCCTGTGGGCCAGCCCAAGCCTGAACACCACCTCAACAATATAGAGCTAAGCACAGAGGAAGTTCATAAAGTTAGAGGAGGGGATGATCTAATAATTAGTGCTTAGACTTCCTGCTTGAAGAGGGGAAGAAAAAACTTCATTCAATGTCAGGACATAGGACTGTACTATAGAAGAAAATAGGTTAAAACATGGAAGGAACTAAATGGTATCTTGAGGGCGCTCTAGCAGGATCCTTGGGGCGTTTACAACTTCCTGAGATCGCACCGTGAACTTCTGTATCATCTCTAATCTACATTATTTGTATAGCTCCTGAGGATATACATATACCTCTCAAGGGACATGCCCAGACCTCAGAAAATAGCAGACATCTTACTCTGACCCAAGTGGGTTTCCCGCCCTGATGCAATGGAGAGCCCCCCTATTCTCCCCTACCCCCCTCCCTCCCCTCCCCTTTTCTTTTTTTTTTTTTTCTCTTCTCTTTGTTGTTGTTTGTTGTCGCGTGTGTGTCTTGTCTGGTCATTGTTTTATGTTTTTTGGGTTTTTCTGTGTTAGAAAACTGAAGGTTATGGGCCTTTGTTAGTCATTATAGAAGAATTGGTTATTGGTGACACCTTAGATATGCTGCTATTATATGTATCCTCTTATTCGACTCCTGTGTTGCATGTCTAAGAATCTTTAGGAGGCATCAGTGTTTCTTTTATAAGTGTAATTTTTATCTTTATCATAACCATGCTCTTTACATGTTTTTATTGTACCTTTGGATGGCCTTATAACCTAATAAACATATTTAAAAAAAAAAAAAAAAAACATGGAAGGAATTTGCATGAAAGGTTGATTTTTGTTCTTTTCCTCCTTTTTACAAAAAGGAGTTATAAGATATTTGTTCCCAGTTTGAGATTGTATTTAATACAAATTGAGAAATGATTTTATCATAAATAAAAATAATAATACAAAAAGGAAAATACAAGGAAAACTGATTTTCACTAAGATAAAAATCCAGATGTAAGCTGTGGTCCGTCCCTGGAGATCAAGGAGGATTGGCAAGGAGGTAAGAGACATCTATCTTCTTAGAAGTTCCTTTGTGTAACTGACATGAAGATTCTTAGCTGGACACGAAGAAGTAGAGAAGTCCAGAGTTTTTTTTTAAGGAAAAGATAATAGTGTTGAGACGTGTGGGTGGCTGAGTATGAGGGTTTCAGGTGTTTGCCTACAGGCTCGGACTGGGCCGCCGGGGGACCGGGGAATCCCCCGGTGGGCCCCCCCATGAGCCGCTGTCGGCCCCGGAGGTAGTGCCGTCGCTCCCCGGGACCCGGCCGCGCATCCGGTCCCTGGACGCCCGGGGCCTGCGTCCCGAGCGCCCAGAGACTGGGCCCGGTAGCCGGGGACTAATGTCCCCGACTCCCGGGGCTGCGCGGTGTCAGCGGAGCGCAGCGCCACTAGCGCAGCGCTCCGCTGCGCTCCCAGGCAGGCTGAACGCATTAGGCCTTCAGCCTGCCGGGCGCCGGCCCCTAGTGCTCACGTAGGCGGCACGGTGACGTCACTTCACCGCGCCGCCTATGCAGGGCGGCAGTACGGAGCCGGCGGCAGCACGGAGCAGCCAGGACCTGCCAGGAGCGGGAGCCGGAGCAAGGTAAGTGGCTGTTTGTTGTTTTATTTTTTTTAAACTACCCAGAGGGGCCCTGACTACTAGGGGGGGCCATGGCTACAAGGAGGGCCCTGGCTACAAAAAGGGGGCCCTGGCTACAAAAAGGGGGCCCTGACTACTAGAGGGGGGCCTGGCTACAAAATGGGGCCCTGACTATTAGGGGGGTCCTGGCTACAAGGGTGGCCCTGATTACTAGAGGGGGGCCCTGATTACTAGAGGGGGGCCCTGACTACTGGGGGGGCCTGACTACTAGGGGGGTGGGGGGCCCCGACTACTAGGTGGGCCTGGCTACTAGGGGCCTGGCTACCCATGGGGGCCCTGCTCAAGGGGGGCCTGGCTAAAAATGGGGGGCCCCCGGCTCCAAGGGGGTC
>JAODAL010040235.1:0-37093 GCA_025379985.1 Phyllomedusa bahiana
TGAGCTGGGCGTGCCAGGTGTCATTGCAGGTTTTCAAAAAAATACAGAGAACCTGGAGGAGTCACAGAAAGGCAAAGAAGTGGAAGTCCTTTGGGTGCATCACACACTAATGACCGCCTCATTGAAAACAATGCCCTGGGGAAACGGATGATGAATGCCACACAACTCCAGGCACGTTTAAGGGAGGTGAGAGGCAACCAAGTGTCACGTCATCCTATTCGTTACCATGTACATCAGCGTGGTCTGCGGGTTAGATGACTGCCAAAGGTGGTTGATGCATAGCTCTTTCCTTGACGTTTTCAGCATCACGGTCAGCCATCATTTCTGCTCAGAGTGAATCGACTTTCATCGCTGAACAGCAATGAGGACCACTGGTCCTTCATCCAGCATAGATACTCCCTGGTTCATGCAAGATGATGATGCCTGTGCCTGGTGGTGTGGTCAGGTTGTCTATCACACAGACCATGCTGATGTAAACAGTTACGAATGGTCTGACCTGACACTTGGGTGCCTCTCACCTGCCTTAAACCTGCACTGAGTTGTGTGTAATTCATAATTCAGTTCAGCAGGGCATTGTTTACAATGAAATGGTCATCAGTTTGTGATGTAGCCAAAAGGACATCCACTTCTTTGCCTTTCTGTGACTCTTCCCACCTCTCTGTATCTCTGTTATAATCTGCTCATGACACTCTGTGACACTAAGCTCAGTGGGCACTTCCGTCTGAGAGCATCCTGCTTGAAGTCTTGCAATGGTGATCAATTGTAAGGTGTTGTCTTGGTCTCAACATGTCGCAATGTGAACAGCATTGTTTAACCCCCTTAGCGACCGTCCACTGACTGCATCTTTCTCCAGCGCCATCTGAAGACGTCATTGCCAAAAGGGTTTTGCGGTTCCCAGTGCCGCAGCTGCGCTAGAAACAGAGCTAATGTTAACAGCTCTGTTCCTAGAGCAGTCTCTGTAAACGCCGTTAAGTGAAGGAAACCTCCGATCCCCAGTGCTTAACCCTTTGATTGGTCATGGACTGCGGTAATAATAAAAGGGCACTCCCCTGCTTCATCGGTTATTGGGACTCCCTGTGACCCAATGGAGCATCTATATAGTCAGCCCTGGAGACCTAGAGTAGCCCCAGGCTGTCTGTTTAGGAAGCCTACGGTTAGGGCACACTGTGTGCTGCCCTGACTGCTGCTGCCTGTGTCAGTATGTCACAGATTGTAATATATTAGCATACGTGAATATGCTAATACATTACTAAGTGTAAAAAAACATAAGCATAAAACAAGTCTCTTGAAAAATAAAAACGTTATGAATGTTATGTTATGACAGGGAGGAAAAAACTAAAAAACTGTAGCTGATCATTAAGGTCTTTTCAGGCCTGGGGTGTAAGAGGTTAAATCCCAATTTAAATTGATCCCCTAAATGTATTGGGTGATTCAGGGATAAAACCCCTATTGTGAATCTTGCCAGTAAGCTCCTTGTTAGGGTATGTTCAGATGGCGTATTGGAGGCATATTTCGGTGCTTACTGTGCATGCCGCTATATGCCTGTTCCTTCAGAAGTACGTGCTGGCCAGCGCATACTTCTGAAGCACTCCCACTAACGTTTACTTTCCCCGGCACGTAAACGCCGGGAAGAAGTAACTTGTCACTTTTTTCTCCTGATGCATATTGCATGCCAAGGAAAACAACAGGTAATCATAGCTCTCAATAAGAGCAATGAATTACCTTATTTGAGTGGTACAATTTGGGCGTATTGCAGCGCGATTAAATGCCGAAATACACCCTGCAAATACACCTGATAAACATATCCTTAGAGGTCAGCAAGTTGTGCAAAAAGTACTGATACACTAAACAGTTGGGAATGGGCATTCTAATGTTAAGAGATGGTCTCATTTAGTTCATTTAAAACATTTTCAAGAAATGTTATGTTTATCCTGAAATTTCAACCACAAGCCAAACATCCTTTACGTTTTGTGAGTAGTGTATCTGTCTTAGTAAATACTTGAGCTTCTTGTGATATAACAATACTGGAGCGTCATATCTCTGTATCATGCTGTTCCTCTGTTACTCATTCAACAAATGCATTGCTGAATCAGTCAAATAGGTGTTACCATTACAATTTTCAGAGGGGTGTGTCCCTGCACATTCTGACTCTGACAATCTCCAATCAGTGCTGACAGACACCCACCACACACACAATTGGTAACACCCAGCTGACAGATTCAGTAATACATTTCTAGAAGGAACAACAGAGGAACAGCACAAAACTAGAGTTGCTCTGGAATTATTTCACAAGAAATGTTAAGTGGTTATTAATACAGACATGGCAGGGATGTCCTCTTTAACCACAGTGACATAATCCTGGAAACCGTATCCACCTGACTGTATTATAACTATTTTACTCACCTTTTGCTTTATACAAAAATTGTAATGGCCATGTCACAAGGGATAGCTTGTTTTATATATCTGACACTTAAATACACCTATGACTATTGTGTCTGAAAAACCAAAAACATTGCACCCCTGTGAGCTTCTGACACAATAACATAATGTGACAAAAGATAAGGCTGGCCATAGACACATTAATTGACAATTACTTTATTATTTAGTTCTTTTGCCACCTTAGAACAGTCAGTGGTGGACAAAAACCTGCAGAAAACCAATAATGCACAACTTCACATAGAAGCATGCTACCTAATGATCTCACCTATTGATTAGCTCCTTTTGGTTAAATGTATTACAAGCATCATCTTGTAAAGCTTCTGTTTCAGCGGTGTCAGCTGGTTCTGGTATACTAGGTGGCAATACAGCTACTTCCTCAGTGGGAGTCATTTCATTGTCAGATGAAGCTGCTGTAGAGCGAGGACTGGAGGCTGCAGACTTACTTTCATGATCAATTCTGCAAATATTTCAACAAAGTCCGTTTTAACGAGTTGCATGTTATTATGCACCATACATTCACATAAGACAAATGATATGATTTAAAATGATAATTTCTCAGTCATAAAATTAGTATATTAACCGTATTGTGTGTTTTTAAAATTACATAGCTATGTGTCTGAACAATAAATGTTGTAGACTCACTACAATATTTATATAAGAGTACAAACTCCATGGAGCTTGCATAATATGTTCAGTATTTATTGTAACAAGGAAAAAAAAATTTTTTTTATTTTTTCCGGGTTATGTCAGTTAAAACCAAAAGTTTAATAACTATAAAAAGACACTTCATGTTTTTTCACTATCTGACATGAAATCAAAAAAACCCTTACGGTTTTAGGTCAATTTATTTCGCCTGGAAATTTTCACTCATATCTCCCCCCGGGGGTTTTCGCCGAGGGAGAGGAGACGTAATATAGTTCTCTATGAAAATGGGGATTTACCGAAAATATTGGGCCTTTTCAGCCCTAATTTCCACTTGGGGCCGAAATTACGGACCGAAATGGGCCCCATTTTAAGCGGTGACAGGCCTTGCTGTTTTCCCCAGATTACAATTTCTTTTTTTTTTCCCAACTCGGGGCAGCCTCGAGCACTCACTGCCTTTGGTGATGTCAGGACTCTGCCAACACAAGCATGCTTGGAGTGGGAAGTAAAAAGAGCTGAGCAGGCAGCCAGGAGGGTCATCGCTGGAACTGAGCTAAGTGGGGTGGTAAGCATGGTTTTTTTTAAATTTAATTACAGCAAACGTCACTGTCCTTCCATTTACTGTAAATAGGAGTCACTTTTTTTATGTATGAATGTGGCTCGCCCAGTATTGCGTCTTTTCAGCCCGATATCAGGCCAGCCCCCCTTACACGTTTAAATTTTGTCACCATTTCGGGCAATTACTAGTTTTGGGCTTTGTAAAGCGTCTAATCTCTGGGGGGGGTTTTCGGGGGGGGCGGGGAAACACTAGTCCCTCACTATTTTTAGTTCGCTACGGATTTTAGGGCATTACAGCTGAACAGGTTACCCCTTTTAAAGTGATTTACCCGAGCCAGAAAATGTCGCCCCCAGCCTTAAAAAAACGTTTTTATGACCGATGTAGAGTGGGTTCTGAATCAGGGGCATTCTAATTATTAGCACATAAAATGTGGTGTTACAACCAAAAATTTATGCATGTCGCCCTGAATGCGTAATTGATCGCTTCTTGTGGTGTGCTATTGTTGACACAGTGGATTTAACTTTTTTTTTAACAAACACCCCCTAAACCAAAAATCTAAATCGGTGCCATAATCTACTTCTATATTTATAAAATAATTTTATTTAATCTGTACAGTGAGCACTGAAAAAATAAAAGCCTGCTAGAATTGCCATTTTTCATCAAGCCTCACAAAAAAACAAAAGGAAAGGTTATTAAAAACTCTTATGCTCCCCACCTATACCCAAAGAAAAAATAAGTTATCCCGCAAAAAAAAAAGCCCAAACAGCTTATGGACAAAAATTGACGAGATATGTTTATTCGAATAACATGATAAAAAAAAACAAGAATAAAAAACAAGATTTTTTTTTAACTGGCAATTATGATTTATGGTTTTAGGAGGAGCCTATAAAAAAGAGGCTTTTGCCTTTTTTTTTACGCCCAAAAAAAGGGGTAGCAGCAATTTAAAGGACAGCCCGTGTGCTTACAACACTTCACTGGGGTTGCACCCAATTTACATGGGGAAACCCCAAAAATTTCTTTGATCTCCCCTCCTGTGCCCGCAGCACATGGGGAATAAATGGTTGCATGGCTTTAGCCTTGGGTTTAGAAAAGCTGGCTTAAAAGATTGCCTGTCAGTTTATTTTTAACGGGGCAATAAACTTCCCAAAGCATTACATTGCAACAGCTTTTCATATTTAAAAAAGTCCCTAGTGTGACTAAAAAAAATTATGAAACACAGTTCTATAAAGTTTATATAATAAATGTAAAAAAACAAAACATAGTTTTCCAGAAAAAAAGTGATTTTATTTTGCAAAAGTGTTATAAAATAATCAAACCTATAGCTACCCTTTAAACCTTTAGCAAAAAAAGTAAAAAACATTATCTTGTTATTTTGTGGTTTTTAAAACAATTTTTAAAAAATAAAAAAAAAAGTAAAAAAAAAAAACAATGGCTTTTTTCCTTTTTTATCCCCCCCTAATGAGTTAAAAAAATTTTAAAAAAACTTTTGTAAGATCCCCAGTTTTTTAAACTGAAAAAAAAAAAACATCCACAATGCCCTGGGAAAAACTTTTTTTTTAAAAACTTTACTTTAAAACTTTTAGGACATCAAAAAAAGTGTTATAAGCTCCCATTTTCCCCCCCAAGAAACTATATAAAAAAGTTCATCTAATAAAATTTATCTAAAATTACCAGCTTTTTTCCTTTCCTTAATCATTACTGAAAAACAAAAAACAGAATTTTGTGAACCCTCATTTTAAAGGTTGTAAAACAAAAGGTTTGAAAAATTCCCCATTTTGCCCCCATCTTTTTTTAAAAAACAATCTCTGGCTAGATGAGAAGAGTGTGTGTTAAAAAGGCACCCTTTATTTCCTATTTCACACCCAGTTTTTTAAAAACCTCAAAAAAAAATTTTTTTTCCCCTTTGCCCCCCGATATCGGGCTTTTCCAGGGGTTTTTAAATTAAAATTTTTGGTATTTGATGTATTTTTTTTAAAACTTGATTTTTGGAACACCTTTGCTTTAGTTCCCCCAATATATAAAAAAAAGCAAGGGGAAAAAACACGTGTCGTTTTAAAATTTAATTAAAAGGCACACGAGTGTAAAAAAACGAATTCGATCAGAGATTCCTCTCTCCATTGCAAGTCAGGAGGAGGCCTTTGAGGTGTGGGGAAACAGGAACGTTTAAAAAATTGTTGGGACCCCCAAGGAGCAATAAAAATGAAGGAAAAAAATTACCGGTTAAAAACCTTTTTTTGATAACAAAGCAAGAAAAAGGGAAAAAGGTCATTGAAAATACTGGGGTTTTTCAATAAATTTTGGTAACCTCCAGATATACTTCCGAAGAAGCCTCAGGTTACATATGGGCGGGGAAAACCCCCTAAGGGATAGTTGGGCACGGGCCACTATAATGGCCGAAGAAAAGATAGGAGGTCAACGGGTATTATTTGACCTCTTTCAGTTAGTTTCCTAATTTTGGGCATCAAATATACTTAAAAAAGGGCCAAAATTTTCCCTTTAGCCCTTTGAGGGCGTGGGGGCAGTTTAAAATTTTCATCAGAAAATTTTTTAATTATTTCATGGCCCCTTTTTGGGGGACATATGAAGCTTTTTTCCATTATTGATTTTTTCCCTTTGGCAGGGTGGGGGGAAGCAGGTAAATGCGCAGGGGGCCCGCCAGGTATTTGTTTTTTGCGAAACCCCGGGAGAATAGTTGGCACCCAAGCCCGCCGGTTTTAAATTGCGGATGCATGCGGGTGACTTTTGGGGCAGCACCAGCACTTTTGTTATACGGGCCGGGGGTTTGAAAGGTTGGAAATGGCTTATTGAAAACTATAGTGGGGGCATGCCCCGTAAAAATAAAAGGGAGCCAGGATTGGAAAACTGATAAAATTCAAATGCGTTAACAGCAACGGGCGGGCGAAAGACGTTTCATGGGGTGACGAAATGGATGGTCCCAAGGCCAAGGGAAATTTGGCCTTTCATGTTTTGGATTTTGGGGGGTTGATTTAAGGATAGTCTTTTCTTTTTTGGTTTTTACGCCTGGACACCCGGCCACTAAATAAACTTTTTTTTCTGGGCATCAGTTTCTTCCCCCCCTGAAAAAACCAATTTCTATAGGGAAAACCATCGGGAGAAATTTCCCAAAGCTAAGTAATTTAAATAATATTGAGCCAAAAAGTTTTTTCCCTAAAAAGGGAAAAAAAGGGGGGACTCTGGGTTAGTAAACCTGAGGGGGGGCCCGCCCTTATCGGGATGCCCCATGGGAAACCCCTTTCCATTTCCAATAATAGGTTGGTGTAAGAAAGTAAAAAAGGGGGGTTTTTTAAATCGATTTACCCTTTTTTTTCCCTGGGGGTTTTATTTTTTTTGTTTTCGAATTTAAGGGATGGGGTTTTGTTATTGAAAATTTTTTAAAGAAAAATAAGTTTATTGTTTTATATTATTTTTTCCGGGAAAAAGGGTTGTCCCCCTTTTTTTGGTTTTGTTGGGTTTAATATAAAGACACATTAGAAACACTACACTTTCCAATGAAACTGATAAAATACAGTACCAAAAACTTGACTGATCTGAAATTTTTTGGAAACATGGATTGTTTACTGCTTGGGGACTACCCTTTCCAGGTCCACAAATTCACGGGTTTCCCCCTACTAATTGTTAAAACGAAATAAAGCACCTCTATTCAATTTTGTTTTTTTTCCCTTCCCCTTGCGGTTTTTTCACGGATTGCAGACAAAATTTTGGGAAAATCGGGAACAGTATTTTTTTTTATATGGCAGGTATTTTTTGCCCCCCGCAGTTTTTTAAATCCATTTCACGGGAAAAAAATTTTTGGAGGGGATCCATAATTTTTGGACAAAGACTCCTGTTCCCTTTTCCCAGGGAAATCAACTAAATAGGGCTAATCCGGCAAACAAAACCCGGGAAAAATTTTAATTTTCATTAAAAAAGATTTGGGCAAATTTACTATTACTGTCTAAACTCTGGACAGAGTAAACTTAGGTGGTCTGTTCAAAAATTTACCAGATTAATTACAGAGGCTTAAGCTGTTTGATCACTTTGGGACAGGGGGGGAGACTTTTTCAAGCTTTTTTAAAAATTTTTATTTTTATTGGAAAACTTGCACCAAAAATTTTTACCCGATCCCCGGGGGGAGAATGTTGCATTGTGGCCATGGCCCATTTCGAAAAGACCCACTTTCAAGGTAAAAATAGGAGAACGCCAACTATTCGTTTTGTTTATCCAAACAAAAAAAATTTGCCCATAATTTTAACCACCCAAAAGTACTTTTGGGGGAGTTTTATGCCAAAATTCCCCAAAAAAGTTTAGTAAATTTTGGGTCATTTTTTTGCAGGAAGAATTTAAAGGGGCTAGATTTTTTTTCTTGAGGTACATATCTGGAAAAATCCATCATGTGAACATGCCTTTACGGTACCAAAAATTTTAAATTTCAATGGGGAAAAAAAAAAACCCCATATTTAGCAAAGGGCAGTAAGTTAACTACCTATGCAAAAGGCAACAGATTACCAATAAATTCTCTGGAAATACCGCTATACATTACCCATTCAGTCAATGTCTACCAAAGGGGAAAAAAAAAAAGGATGTCTAAATATTGTTTTATAGAATTAAGCGCATGATAGGACTTGTACTTCAAAGTTTGCTGCCCACCAAATATTTCTACATATTCCTTACCTTCCAATTCTTCTATATCTTTGGGTTTGGCCACGGACCCTTTGGTTTTGGGGGTTGTAGAATAAGGGTTTTCCCGTGTCAGTTTTTATTCCTTTCCCGCAACATGTGAGAGGGGAAACTTCAAAGGAAAATGCATTTATGTAAATTTCCCCAAAAACCTCTCACAAAAGGGATGGGACCCTTTTAGAACCCCAATACAGTTTAAAAATACAGTCTGTTGTTATCTACTGTTATTCTTGCACAATGAAATAAAAACAGGGATTATGGACTGTTTTGTACATGTTTAGGATAAATACAAAATATTAAAGCAGAAACAATAGTTTTTTAAAATAAATTTTAAAAATAGGAAA
The DNA here is from genome assembly GCA_025379985.1 of Phyllomedusa bahiana. NCBI lineage: Eukaryota > Metazoa > Chordata > Amphibia > Anura > Hylidae > Phyllomedusa > Phyllomedusa bahiana. The sequence goes on from JAODAL010040235.1 coordinate 8,662, forward strand.
ATTTAAGAAAATAGTAAATAATTTTATATTGTAAACTAATTTTTTATAGAAAAATCATTGCATACCTTGATTACAGTGGAAAAAGGGTTGGGCCCCCCACATTGCGTTTGGGTATGACAAAAAATATAAGTGTTTTGTATACCCATGAGTAAGTGGTAGACCTTTAGGGGCAAAACAACCCAAAAAAAATGGGGGAGTGTAGAAGAGGGGGAAAAACAAAAAAAAAAAACTTTGCAAAATAAGATGTTACAGGCAATAGGGAGATGTCATTAAAAGTGGCCATACACATTACATAACCATTTGGGAAAAAGTTATGTTTTTCCCCAAACAACCATTTCACTCTCAGTGAGAAAGCGGGGGTTTTTTTAAACGCGAGAAGGAATAAACCCGAAGCCAAAAACCTCCCGGGAGTGCTTAATCCCCCAGGAAAAAAAATGAACAAACCATCTTTTTTTGTGTATGGCAATTTAAAAGGGGTTTAAACCCTATTCTTTAAAGCCTAGCCATCCCCAAAATTTAGTCAGTTTCCCGGGGGCTGATTTAAACCCCAAAAAATTTACCCCTTTAAGAATTTTTTTTTATTTTATAGGGATATTTCACAGTGCTTTTCAGAGGGCGTCATTATTACCCTTTTTTCCCCCGCCCCTTGAGGACACAGCTAAACTGAAGAGTAACCTATCTGCATGTTTTTGGAGTATGGGGAAAACCCGAGTACCCGGAGGAAACACACACAAACATGGGGACAACATACAAACTCCTTGCCAATGTCGTCCTTGGTGAGTTTTAAACCCAGAACCGCAATGCTGCAAGGTAACAGTGCTACCCACTGAGCGACCTTGCAACCCATGAAACTTCACAGCTAAAGATTATAGAATCTACTGTGGCAATGGTTCAAAGGGGTTTTGCCAAGAAGCAAGTTCCTCACCTAACAGGCAGATACTCTCCTCTTGAGGCTTAAAAAAAGGGACGTTGTGTTTCTGTGTTTAAAAAAACAAGTACCTCCTCTGTGATGTCATCACTCACTTCCCATGCACTATCCGATATTCAGTCTCTGTACTTGAGCAAACAGGTTATTTGGCTAATCCACCGGGTTACTGTATTGTGCACAAGGTTCTCCCTCTTATCTGCTCAGGAGAGAAGATAAGCTCTGAGCAGGCAGCGTCTTTCATTTGTTCACGAACTGCTGCACGGGTGGAGAGTAGGGCTGAGCAGGGAGCGTCTGCATGTTTACTCAGATAATTACATTACAACCAGTGGATTCGCTATACAAAAGACACAGGATCTTTTCTCCCCAGTTCCTTCAAAGCTCGTTCATGTTCCCTGCCATCAGATAAGAAGTGCAAACAACGCAAGCGCGGCCAGATCAGCTCCTGGTCGTGTCTAATGTAAACTGTCAGAAAACTAAGGGCATCCTAGTCAGGCTGTAGCTCTCAGAGGCTTTACTTTTATTAATGGCATATATTTAGAAAAGTGATTAAATACCCATTTTGGAGGATCCCACGTCAACATTACATCATGGCAAAACCCCTTTAATGTAAGAATAAAATATCATATGGTAGAAGCAGAACTTTACAGAAATACAATATGCAAAATCACGTTCCTAGAACCTATAGCATGACTGGTTAAGAGCTCACACATGTTGAAGTTCACATTTTTTATGCACTTAAAAAGCAAGTTGGAGCCGTAGGAGAGATACAGCTTGAAGAATGAGAAAACTCAGATGAATAAATTAACAGTTTAGCTTCCTGGGCCTAGAGTTTATAACTAAAGAAAATAGGAAAACCCCCTTGTTAGAAAACCCCCGTCCATAAGAACAGATGCGACAGGCCAAAAGTATGGAGGAAGGGAATATCAGCTAGGCTATACTATTACATCTCTAGACAGGGATGAATGTAGTGCAAGGCAATCCAAAGTTATTTTGAGAGACTTACTTCAACGCCCAAGAGACCCAGGTAAATGACAAATTCAGGATCTAATTTAATTCACAAAGCAGCAAGTTAGATATCAGAGTTATTTTTTCTGTTACAGTCCTTTCACACCATGATGCTGTCACCAGTGCCTGACAAAAAGACGCTAATAGTACTACAGCAGGTAGTATGCTGCTTACAATGCTAAACTGCTATCATATGCACATGACTTCATTACAGTGTTTCCATCTAAAATTCAAAACTCACCAGTAAACTGAGTAAATTAAGCGGCCATGACCCTGTCCTCATTTCATCTGTTGTCCTTATACTGAACCCAGCCTAAGCTGGTGATGTTCACAAGAAATAAGGTCATTAATACTCCATAATGAATCGCTTTGCAAAAGGCATGTTTTACCATTCTTGGGCCATTTCTTAGAAGTACATTTTGCAGGTAGTGAGTGATAAATCCACACTTTCATGTTCTTGTGGAGATCTCACTATACTACTGATGGTGTGCTTATCAACAACTTTATGTGTACTGTTTTTAACACGGTGGACAATATTGCTATATAAATAACTTGAATAAATAAATCAGCAATGTCCTGGCCTCCAATCTACCTTGTATTTTTATTGCTGCACTCAATTTCTTTAAAGTCAATGTATATGTAGCAGACTGGCGCTGCAGTCATTAGTGCCCAAGCATGCCCACATCGCCTCTAATTTATCCAAGAACACAGGGATTGAAACAAATATTTCATGCAAGTAATGACCTTTGCAAAATAGGGTTAATTCATAAAAGTTATAGCTACCATACTTGTTAAATAAAAAGATACAATTTTTATAAAAAAAAATAAAAAAGGTAAAAGTGGGTTGTCAGAGACACATCACTGGAGCCTTGCAGTCATATGTCAAACCCCCTCTAAACGATTATTAATGGCCTATTCTAGAAATCGGCTATTATTCTAACAGTCCTGGAGAACGGGATTAACCCCTTCATTAAGAAAGACCAACACTGAAGTAGCCATTACCACCTTGATTGGTGTAGACAACCAATAAAGTAGACATTAACAACTCCACTGCCCTAGGCTAAAAGAGAAGCAGACGTTGATACCTCCTCTTTCCTAAACTACATACATCAACCTTTTTGCACACTCTAGGAAGCTTATATAAAACCTTTTGCTACTCCATAACACCAGCAAAGGTGACATGAAATGACTACTGTACACTTTTAGGGATTCTAGTATACCAACTTCTCAAATACACTCAACCACCAGTTTACCCAGTGGGTCAAAAGCGAAATGAGGATTTGTTACATCCAACAGAGGGCGCTTGAGCTTCTCAGCTCCTTTCCCATAATGCCTTATGATAATGTGTACAATTGTCTATCTTATCATTCAGTGCATAATGTATTCTGAAAAATACAGATTAGTACATTGCTACATTTCTAATTTCACACATTTCTAATTTCTGCATGATCCCAGACAGCCCCTTAAACCACAAGATAAATTATACCAAACACAACATCCACAACTTTGCAATGTCCAACAACAACCTGCATGTTCCTAAAGATGGGTCATACTTCAAGCTAATGTAATTACCTCTGTATCAGCAACCAAAGTTCTTACCTCTGTTTTTGATTTGAGCTCATCTGGCTTTTCCCAGGTGGACTGCTTCGTTTCAGTGTTGTAGTAGTACGTCCGCCCATCTGGAGCTTTGTGCTCAGTCCATAGAGACCTCTGTGGAACAAAAAATAAATGCAGAAAACACATTTTTATTTGCTACCGACACATTTGTCACAATACGGCCTTGTACAACTCTCAGGTTATATTTGAATATAAACATTCATGTTATGATTTCGAGAGTGAGACAAGGTTCAATCATGGGCAATATCTGGGCGTCTATATCTATATAAATATATCTAATCTATCTATATGTATACACACATATACACTGGTAATCAAAATTAGAGAATTTATGAACGCTTCATTTTTTGTCAGAAATATATTGATCTTCATGGCTCAACAGTTGAAGGAATATTTGTTGGGGCTGTACTATGCTACTAGAACAGTGTGTTACAATGTAACTAATGCACTTCAACAAAAGACCATAATTTGGCAGAAAACACAATGATCAAAATCAGAGAACAGCAATGATTGTAGCACAGAGAAAGATTACAACAAACTTTACTGAAGGTTACAACAGTCAACAATTAGTAGAAAATGTGCAGGCCTTTGCTTTTAATTTATTCAGAACATGTGTGGCCAAAGGACATCACTAGACTCCCGCTGTGGTTGATTTTGGTGATTTTGCTCCGCTCTTCTTCCAGTCTCGTCCACGGTTCGTTGGCTGTAGTGGGTTTCCTGGCCATAACTTTGTCACCAAAGAAACTATTTTCCAAATGTTTTCTATTAGGTTTAGCTGTGTAACAGAGGGCATTGTCTTGCAAGAAAATCGCTGGCTGATAGAGTGATGAACGCAGAGAAGGAACCACATGTTATAGAAGAAGAGTCTGGTAAACAAGCATTCAATCTGCCATGTAGTCCCCAATATGACAATGAACATAAGTTTCCCATAGAACCCAAGTAAATTATACTTGCTTTCATCACTGAAGTGGACTTTGGACCACTTCTCTTCTGTCCACACAACATGCTCTTTAGTAAAGGTTAGTCTTGCCTTTTGATTCTTTCTACTAATGAGAGGTTTGGTCACTGCAGAGTGGGCTTTCCATCCAAATGCTCTTAAATGTTGAGGCACTCACTGCATGATGACACAGATCCTTACCCTGTTCAGTGCTGAGCTAGGGAGCAATTCCAACAGCAATTTTGTACTGATTACCCATTGAGGTTCTCTGCATTATCCTGTCCTCTCTTACGTCTATCTTTCGTGGATGACAAGCATTCTTGGAGGACTTGAAGGAGTTTGTGACGTTGTAAAGATGGAGTATTTTAGAAATCACAGATTTGAAATGGTCCATTTATCTGCAATAGCTGATAGGGTTATCTCTTTGGCCTTCATTTTGATAATCTGCTGATGGAGGGTTTCTTTAGGACAGTTAACCAGCTTGCAAAGTCAGTGAAAAGTGGAAAGGTAAAAAGGGTTTGTCAGATAATTAAAGGGGTGTTCAGAGAATTGTAAAAACTCATTTATCTGTTGGGGAATGATTAAAAATAAAAGGGAAGGTTCATACTTAATTCCCAGACGCTCCAGTTCAGTTGCGGAGCCTGGCCCGTTCATCCCAGTAAGAAAAGTCAATCATAAGCACAACTGTCATGTGCATGTAACGTTGTGGCCTGTCATTGGTGCCACGACTGAATGGGAACATCCGGGAGGTAAGTATGAACCTTTCCTTTTATTTTTTAACATGTCCCGACAAACAAGCTTTCACAACTCTTGGAACACCCCTTTAAGGAAACTAGCACCAGGTGGCAGGTTATCTCATTGAAGTTTTTTATACTGTGCTTCAGGATACATAAATTATGCTTAAAATACTGCTCTTTTACTTCTGTTTAAATAATTTGAAATAGGACATAGTGACCTTGACATTTAGGAAATTGTATATTGTTCTCTAATTTTGATCACCTATAGGGCATGTCCCCACGGCACGGGTTTGCGTCCGGTTTTTCAGATGGTTTGCGGTTTTGCAAACCATGTAAAACCCGTGCAGCAATCCCCACTGCACGGGTTTTCCGCCCGAAAAACATTGTGCATGCACATTCTTCCGTCCGGTTTTCGGACGGAATATGTGCATGTGAATGGGGAGTGCTTTTCTCCGCTCATCGCGGAGAAAAGCCGCCCCCACTGCGGCTGTGGGGACGTTACACAAACCGGACAAATACTGGTCAGATAAACCGACCGGTATTTGTCCATTGCCGTGTAAACGGGCCCATACACAGTATCTCACAAAAGCGAGCACATACCTATCTTTTCATAGGACAACGCTGAAGATATTACACTTTGACACAATGTAAAGTAGTCAGTGTACAACTTATATAAAAGTGTAAATTTGGTGTGTCCTCAAAATAACACTTCACTTAACCATCTTAAAAAGATAAGAGAGGCCTGTAATTGACATGATAGGTAGACCTCAACTATGAGAGACAGAATGAATAAACAAATCCCGAAAATCACATTGTCTGATTTGGAAAGAATTTATTTGCAAATTTTGGTGGAAAATAAGTATTTAGTCACCTACAAACAAGCAAGATTTCTGGCTCTCACAGACCTGTAACTTCTTCTTTAAGAGGCTCCTCTGTCCTCCACTCATTACTTGTAGTAATGGCACCTGTTTGAACTTGTTATCAGTATAAAAGACACCTGTCCACAACTTCAAACAGTCACACTCCAAACTCCACTATGGTGAAGACCAAAGAACTGTCGAAGGACACCAGAAACAAAATTGTAGCCCTGCACCAGGCTGAGAAGGCTGAATCTGCAATAGGCAAGCCGCTCGGTGTGAAGAAATCAACGGTTGGAGCAATAATTAGAAAATGGAAGACATACAAAACCACTGATAATCTCCCTCAATCTGGGGCTCCACACAAGATGTCAGACCGTGGGATCAAAATGATCACAAGAATGGTGAGCAAAAAATCCCAGAACCACACGGGGAAGGGACCTAGTGAATGACCTTGCGAGAGCTGGGACCAACGTAACACACTACGCCGCCAGGGACTGCAGTGCCAGATGTGTCCCCCTGCTTAAGCCAGTACATGTCTGGGCCCATCTGAAGTTTGCTAGAGAGCATTTGGAGGATCCAGAAGAGTATTGGGAGACTGTCATATGGTCAGATGAAACCAAAGTAGAACTGTTTGGTAGAAACACAACTCGTCACTTTTGGAGAGAGAGAATAATGAGTTGCATCCAAAGAACACCATACCTACTGTGAAGCATGGGGGTGACAACATCATGCTGTGGAGCTGTTTCTCTGCAAAGGAACCCGGACGACTGATCCGTGTACATGAAAAGATGAATGGGGCCATGTATCGTGAGATTTTGAGTGCAAACCTCCTTCTATCAGCAAGGGCATTGAAGATGAAACGTGGCTGGGTCGTGGCTGGGCAACAGCCCCAAAATATCACTGCTCTAGAGGAGATCTGCATGGAGGAATGGGCCAACATACCAGCAACAGTGTGTGCCAACCTTGTGAAGACTATTAGAAAACGTTTGACCTCTGTCATTGCCAACAAAGGAGATATAACAAAGTATTAAGATGAAGTTTTGTTATTGACCAAATACTTATTTTCCACCATAATTTGCAAATAAATTCTTTCAAAATCAGACAATGTGATTTTCGGGATTTGTTTTCTCATTGTGTCTCTCATAGTTGAAGTCTACATATGATGTCAATTACAGGCCTCTCACCTTTTTAAGTGGAAGAACTTGCACAATAGGTGGCTGACTAAATCCTTTTTTTCCCCACTGTATATACACATACAGTTGAAACCAGAAGTTTTCATACACTATATAAAAAGACACATATGCACTTTTTTTTCACTATCTGATGTGAAATCAGAATAAACCTTGCCTGTTTTAGATTACCGTATTTTTCGGACTATAAGGCGCACATAAAAGCCTATGATTTTCTCAGAAATCGAAAGTGCGCCTTATAGTCCGATGCGCCTTATATATGAATCAATTCTTCACTTGTGTTTTTAGGCTTTGTCAGAAATATTAGGTACAGCTAATTTAGTGACACTGATTTGTAACTGATTTGCAACTGATTTGCAACTGATTTACAACTGATTTACAATAGTAAATACGTTCAGAAATCAGTTACAAATCAGTTGCAAATAAGTGTCACTAAAGCTATGTTCACGCAGCTGATTTCAGAACTGATTCACGTCGGATTTCCGATGTAAATACGTCCGAAATCAGTTGCAAATCAGTTGCAAATAAGTTCACTAAGTGTGGGCACGTATTTCGCAATACGGGACGGAAATATGTACATGTATTGACTTTTGTTAAAATTTACAAGTTGAGAGTTTTTGTGAAATGTTGAATGAAGCTTGGTTGCGGCCTGAGCTTTGTTTTTTTAATGTGCCCCGCCTTATAACCAGTGGGCCCCTTTTAAGAACCAAGAAACTTAACAGGCCTCATTATAATGCGCCTTATAATCCGGTGGCCTTTTGTCTGAAAAAAAAACGGTAATTTTGGACTCCCAAAATTTATTTTTTTGCAAATGCCATAATAATGGAAAAAAAAGAGAACTTTTTAAAAGGGATTTATATTACTTTCTAAAAGTAAAAATTTACTTACATTTCATTAGTATTTGGTAGCATTGCCTTAAAAATGGGATGTTTGGGTCAAACATTTTTGGTATCCTTCCACCAGCTTTTCCAGGTTTTTTGTCTTTAAAAAATTTGGACAGCCCATATATGATGACATCCTTTGGAAGCTTTGATAGGTTTTTTCGCAAGTCTAGTTTAAAAGGACCCCAAACCCATGGGTGTATTTAAGGCACACAGGAAACACGCTACATCTGTGTGTAACATCATGAGAACGTCTAAAGAAATTAGTCAAGATATCAGGAAGAGAAAGTTGGATTTGAACAAGTCTGGATCATCCTTGGGTGCAATTTCCAGATACCTGAAGGTGCCTCATTCATCTGTACAAACAAGATGGGAATGTCTAGCCATCATACCACTCAAAAATGAGACGGGTTCTGTGTCTTACAGATGAATGTGCTTCGGTCCAACATGTGCATATCAACTCAAGAACAAAAGCAAAAGAACTTGTGAAGATGCTGGCGGAAGCTGGTAAGATTGAGTCATTATCTACAGTTAAACGAGTACTGTATCAACATGGGCTGAAAGGCCACTCTGCCAGGAAAAAAGCCATTATTCCAAAAGAGACATATAAAAGCCAGATTAATGTTTGCAAATGCACACAGGAACAAAGACCTAAATTTTCGGAGACATGCCCTGTGGTCTGACGAAACTAAAATTGAACTGTTTGGCCATAATGACCATCGTTACATTTGGAGGAAAAAGGGAAAAGCTTGGAAGCCTACGAACTTCATCACAACTGTGAAACATGGAGGTGGCAGCAACATGCTGTGGGGTTGTTTTGCTGTACAAGGGACTGGTGCACTTCACAAAATAGATGGCATCATGAGGAAAGAAGATTATGTGGCAGTACTGAAGCAACATCTCAAGACATCAGCCAGGAAGTTAAAGCTTGGATGGAAATGGGTCTTCCAAATGTAATGCTGACGTGGGATCCTCCAAAATGGGTTTTTAATCACTTTTCTAAATATATGTGATTACAAAAATTGCAGTCTGAGAGAGCTACAGCCTTCCTTACATGCCCTTGGTTACTTCAAAGCTTCTATTAGATACGACCTGACAAGAGCTGCTGTCTGCTGGCCGGGCTAGGGCAAAGAGAGCTTCTTATCTGATGAGACTGAGCTGCAGAAGTTTTTAAGGCACCGGGTAGAAATATGTTTTCTTTTGTATACAGAATAAACTAGTTGTAGTGTGATTAGATCCCTGCTTTATCTGATGACAGAGAACATGAAGGAGCTTTCAAGCTGCTGTGGAAAAAAGGTGTTGTCTTTTCTATACAGAATCCACAAGTTGCAGTTTGATTATTTCAGTGAACATGTGACACGATCCCTTATGCAGCTTTGTGCTCTGGCTATGTGCATCTCTCTCTCTTTCAGCTCCGTGGTTTGTTTACATTAGCTTCTTAGCAGATAAGGCTCCTCCTGACAGTGCATTCTGAGGCCGTGTCTTGCTGTATTGAGAATCCACTGTTGTACTGTTTATTATTTCACTTAAGTTTTGAGACGCTCCCTTGGATTCCTCACTCGCCCCCACCCTCTCTCCCCTGCAGCTTCATGACTCAGCGTGATTTGTTTACATCCTGCTCTCATGCTGACAGAAGGTACGTACCTGGCCTGTTGGCAAATCCCCTTTAAGAACAACTAAGTCAATATTTTGGAACGGCCATTACAAAGCTCTGATCTCAATCCTATTGACAATCTGCAAAGCTGGAAAGGCAGGTGTGAGCAAGGCGACCTACAAACATGGCTGAGTTACACCACTTCTGTCAAGAGGAATGGGCCATAATTCCTACCAACTATTGTGAGAAGCTTGTGGAAGGAGATCCAAAACTTTTGACTCAAGTCATACAGTTTAAGAGCAATGCTACCAAACACTAATGAAATGCATGTAAACTTTTGACTTTACAGAAAGTAAAAAATTCTCTCTCTCATTATTCTGGCATTTATCAAATATAAATAATTTTGGAAATCCTAACTGACCTAAAACGGGTAAGGCTTATTCTGATTTCATGTCAGATAGAGAGAAAAACATATGTGTCTTTTTATATGGTGTATGTAAACTTCTGGTTTCAACTGTATGTATACATATACAACTGTATTGTCAGTGTGTTACTTCTCTGTTCCTTACAATGTGACATCTTGCCGTCATGTTAAATGAGTATGGTATGAGAAATGTGCTTCTGCTGCACGCTTGTAAATTTACACAAAGTAGCTATGGGAGATAAATGTTAGGAAGGATTAATACTGAGGGAGAGAACCTTTGTTGGAATGTCTTGAGATGGTGAACTATCTTCTGTAGCTGTTTTCTGTGTCTGAAAATATACAGTGCAAAAAAAAAAAAAGAGATACAGAGAGCATTGTTATAAAGAGTTATAAAGAGTACAGACCTCCCACATACAGTTTCCTGCAGAAAGTTGTGCATATATATATAAAACCAAGTTTTTATTAGGATATTAATATTATGGACACACACCAATGATAAATATTTACAAAAAAAGAAGTACTAAAAATACTTAAAAAATGCTGAAGGGGGTATAAAGCTACATGGAAAAACAGTTAAGGGACACCTCTCTGTAGAGAAAGAGAAAACAGGAAAACGATCCCTATAAAGCCCTACTAGTCCTATACATACCTATTCTCTAACCATGGGGTAGTCACCGTGATTAATTAGTGCATCAGATATAACAAATATACCACTGCACCTATGCAGCTACAGAAAAAGTATAATACCAACTCTCTATGCAGGGACAGATTCATAATGAATTGCCCGTTATGCAGGAGCCAGTTCCCAACAAACTGTAATCGCCATAGCATATGTCATGCCTAATACATTATCAGCCCCAAGTAAAGCTTACCGTTGTGCAGCACACAAGTGAACCTCAGGTAAGGTCCTCACTCCTCCATTGGTCCAAACTGTGCTATGGCCATTGACGGTTCGTTATGAACCCTGCATAAGCACTCACTGCCACACAAATCAGTGCTATGTATATTGGGAATCTGTGAAAGCTTTTGAAGAACATCGTCACTGATGATTCAGTTTGTAGTTTTTCTTACAAGTGAGACCCTGTAATTTTTATCATTTTTTGATATTTGTGTATACTGAAGGTTTTGTTATCCCAGAAACCTGGGGCGATATCTATGAATTCGCATGCACCATTTTTGTGACTTGGTGCCGACACACCAATTCTAAATAGATATAGAGGAGTGTGTAATACAACAGTATAAATGAAAGTGTTATGCGGCAAACATTTTTGGCACATAACACTCAAAACCGGCACATAGCGTGTTATGCGGCAAACTTTGTATGGCAGTTTTGCACCAAACTTTGACATATTAAAATGTGTCTTCAGGTGCACAATGTGCCAAGTTTGGCCATACGCCTGTTTATACATCTATAGAACCGGCAATATACAGCAAATAAAATGTCGAAGGCGAATTCATAGATGTTGGCGCTTGTTCATATTAGTTGTTTGTGGGCAATGTCTAGTTATGCACAACATTATGCTGCAGATTAGCTACAAATAACACCGAAGTAGATTCAAATCTTATTAACATAAAATCACAAAGTTCTTTGCAAAGCAATTATTACACTATAGAGAACTTTGATTGATGGAGAGCTGTCCAATTGTTAAAAGCCCCAGTCAACGTGACAGATAAGGCAGAAGACTTAGCTAATGAACTAGGACAGAACGCCAGCTGCTTCATACATGTCAGTGGTCACAACAGGAGGAAGAAGGTAGTGACCATGCTTCACAGCTTATAGGAAGACTTCTAAACTTTCCGAACCATGCAATTATGACTGCAATTGGGCAATGCATGCCATTTTAAAAATAAATGTATATTAGTAAATTGCTTTATTTTACATTTTCATACCAGTGAGCATCTCTTTTGGTATCAGGTAACCATTTTAAGTTATTAAAAAAACAAAAAAAGAAACAGAATAGCAACATTACACTCAAAGATCATAGCTATTTATATATGATGTATTAAGTTGTAGTTAAAATACTAGAAAAGGGGTGTCAAACTCAGGCCGACCGCCCAAATCTGGCCCACAGTGTAATTCTATTTGGTCCATGAGCAATGGCCAGTCAGTGTACAGAGGAAAAGAGGAAGAAGCCCGGAGCTATCATTACACTGCTTTCACTCAGCCTCCTCCTGCATAGAGAAGAAACAACGCGGACAGCGGGACAACGGATAAGGCACAGCGGAAAGATTGATAAGAGGAGCTCAAAGGGAGAAAAGGGAAATCCGAAGCCTCAGCACTTAATCCTTCCAGCGTCTTCTTAACCCCAATATCTCTGTAGGCAGCAGGGTACTCCAAACGGAGACACCGCAGATAAAAAGCACTGTGAAGACCACAGGACACAGCGAGATAACAGACTGCGGTCACTAGACATTTTTTCAATAAATATCAAGGCTGGCCGTGACTTTAATTTTGGCCCACTGTGTATTTGAGTTTGACATCCCTGTGCTAGAAGGAGATCGCTGTAGCCATTTAAAGGGTCAGTGTGTCTTTTTTGAACCTACATGAATATATTAGATAAATGTTCACATTAAAAAAGTATTAATAAAAGTAACTACATAAATCACAGAATGTTACAAACTAATTAGTAGTGCAATGAATTTCATATATCCTATTGAATTGCCATGTATATATCCATTACATTCATTAAATACTTTACTTGAATCCCATTGTAACCTGTACTTCTCACTTTCACAAGTTTTAGAATCTAAATCGAATGCTGTCCCCTGTGCCTAGATTGGTATTGGCAATTTATATAACAGTAGTTAACACATTTACCATAATGAAACTATTGCTTTTTTGCTTCTCCAGGTTATAAGAAAGCCGATCTACAAAAAACATTGTTACGTTTGGAGGAAAAAGGGAGAAGCTTGGAAGCCTAAGGACACCATCCCAACTGTGAAACACCAGGTTGGCAGCATCATGTTGTGGGGTTGTTTTGCTGTACGAGCGACTGGTGCACTTCACAAAATAGATGGCATCATGAGGAAAGAAGATTATGTGGCAATACTGAAACAACATCTCAAGACATCAGTCAGGAAGTTAAAGCTTGGGCAGAAATGGGTCTTCCAAATGGACAATGACCCGAAGCATACTGTCAAACTGGTTACAAAGTGGCTTATAGGGGTTGTCTCATCTCAAAGATTCATAGGATGCATTAATGAAATAAAGCTGCTTTGCTCTGTCACTTCCTGGTCAAGCTGTCTGTAATTAGCATATGAGCTCCTTGTATTCAGACTTCTCTGTTTATTATGTTTATTAGTCTAGATTAGCTAAATTACCTTCTTCCAGGACAGGAGAAGCTTCTGAGCTAATGTAAACAGTAATTACTCTCTTTTGTCTGAAAGATCAGATAACACACAAGCTCTCACTGTCCAGAGTTCTGTGCTGCACGACCTGTGTGATGACGTCACTCTCTGCTATCAGATAGAACAAACAGCAGGGGAGAAGGAGTACACAGGTCAGTCACCTGGGAAACTAGAAAGCCCTCAGAAGGTGATAAAATAATTTGTAGCTCCTTAACAAAAAAAGATGAACAAAGCAATATATTTGGAAAACGTCTTAATTTAGTGTTCCCTACATTTTGAAAGCTATTCTTTGTAGTGAGACAACCCTTTTAAGGATAACCAAGTCAATGTTTTGGAGTGGCCATCACAAAGTCCTGATCTCAATCCTAATGAAAATTTATGGGCAAAGCTGAAAGGCAGGTGTACAAACCTGGAAGGTGTACAAACATGGCTCAGTTATACCAGTTAAACCTGTGCTAGAAGGAAATCGCTGTAGCCATTTAAAGGGTCAGTGTGTCTTTTTTGAACCTACATGAATACAGTATATTAGGTAAATGCATTTAAAAAAGTTTTACTAAAAGTAACTAGATAAATCACAGAATGTTACAAACTAATAAGCAGAGCAATTAATTTCATATATCCTATTGAACTGCCATGTATATATCCATTACATTTTTTTAAATACTTTAGTTGAATCCCATTGTCACCTGTACTTCTCACTTTCACAAGTTTCCGTATCTAAATTGAATGCTGTCTCCTGTGCCTAGATTGGTGTTGGCAATTTATATAAATGTAGTTAACACATTTATCGTTTTTTGATTCTCCGGGTTATCTGAAAGCTGTTCTACAAAAAACAAAATATAATTAAGGTCTGCTGCTTAGACAATTTCAGTATGAAATATCTAGGTTTACACAATTCGATGCTGTATGTAAAAAGAAAAAAGTCCTTTCAGTTTATTCCCCTTGATTATACAAAGTCATTAGAACTTTACTGCTGTCAATCAATGTTATGTGGTCAGATGAAGCCAGTCTCATCAGAAGTTCCATATCTTCTAAATATATTGCTATCCTCTGTCCCACCTACTATTCAAAGCTATCCTCGGAAAGAGCAGCATAGGACAACTGAAAACATAGGTATTTCCATCTTGTAAACTGATGGGATATCAGTAGGATATGTCAACTTTTTAGATTCCGATATAGCACATCGAACCCCCAGAGATTCTGAGGGTTGTTGCCTCAGATTCTGAGGGTTTTTCCTAAAACAGTGCTGCAGTCCCTTAATTCACTGAATTGGTAGGGGTCCCAGAGATTGGAGCCCCTACTGATGGCATATCCTAATGATATACCATCACTTTATAAGATGGATATATAATAGTAATATTGGTAAAATAACAATGCAATAATATAGAACAAGCAAAAGCAAAAAGCAGCAAAACGTAGGAGCATGTTAGTTACTCACTGTTGTAGCTGGTTGAGTCATGGGTGCTAACAATACAACCAAAAAGGGAAAAAAAAAGAAAGAAAAGGAGCATTTAAGGTCTTGTAATGTTACCAGCTAGGTAAAAAATGGAGATGTAATAGGGAAGATTTATTAATACCGCCTAATACTTAGACCTAAACAGTTTTCATAATTGTGGCCCGTACTGTCTAAGACTGTCTTTGTTGCCCATAGCAACCAATCAGGCTCCCCTTTCATTTCATATAGTGCTTTGAAAAATTTAAAGTTGAGCTCTGACTGGTTGCTATGGGCAACAAAGTCTTAGACTTAGACAGTTTTCTAAAAATGCACCAGATTCATCAAGTGTATGTTAAATCTGGTACATGTTTAGACTGTCGAGTCTATATTTATATCATTTTCTAGTTGGCTTAGTTTGCACCTATCAATCATTGCACCAAAATTTTGGTGCTTTTTTTTCCCCCCGCACTTTAAACCACATTCCCTTTTTATGAAGTCACACCCCTTTTGCTGGACATGACATGAAGGGCGACATGCATGAAATTTGGTGTTTAAATGGCAAATTTAATGCGAATAAAAAAGGCATAAATGCACCTGATTTATGAACCCGCTCTACAGCAGGTCATAAATCAGGCGCATTCCAGCGCTCGGGTGACAGTTCAGGATCAGTTATCTCACTTTGAAAGTTGTATACCTGTTCCAGCTGTAATGTGCCCAGAAATGCCTTAGCGAAGTTATAAATCTATAGCTTCGCTATCTTTCTAGTGTGCCCCCCCTCCCGCACGCCAACCGAGATTGGGCGCATTACAACGAGCCGCAGGCGGGAGATTTAAAAATGTATGAACGGGGCTGCGCCTGATATCGGGCTGTAAAGACGCCAGATATCTGGTGCAGCCCCATTCATACATGTTGCCCAAAGTGTCTAAAACACATAATAAATAGTGGTGAAAGCATGCATGTTAGTATTTTGGCACAAATTGTGCCAGAATTCAGTTGCAATTTTCATTATTCATTATAAACGTGCCCCAATATTTTGAAATATTCATAGTGATTTATACGATCTGCAAGGGTATTGTTCACACTACAAATTTTGACACAGATTCTGCGTCGTAAATTTAAATTCCACTTCCCATTGATTTTAATTGGGAAATCTGCACTGTAGTCGCCTTTAAAGGAGTTGTCTCCCCACAGGGTTTCAAAGAATGCATGAAAGAAATTCTCTGTCACTTCCTGGTTCAGACTAATTTGCATAAGCTCCGTGCTTTCAGATGCTAATTAGATTAGATTAGCTTCTCAAACTACTTGAAGGACTTCTTATCTGATCCCCAAAACAAAAGCCCTAATTACAGAGCTGTTTACTTGAGATAAATCAAGCTTTTTACTGTCTGGCAGCACAGGACACTGACTGACACTGCAGACCTGTGTGATGACTCACTCTCTGTTATCTCATTGAACAAACAGCCCCAGGAGATTTGTTTACAGGTCAGTTACTGAGGGAACTGAAATAGCCACTGAGGTAATAAATTCACTTGTATCTCTTTAGGGAAAACAGAGGAACAATGCAATATATTTGGAAAATGTCTTTATTTTGTGTTCCCTACAATTTGAAAGCTATTCTTTGTAGCGAGACAACCCCTTTAATTCTGAATCATGTAGCTGAGACATAGATTAACCCTAGTCAAACACAATAGGGCTAATCCTTGTCCTAAACAGCAGCCTAAACCGCCACTTCAAAGTGAAAATTGTATCATAAATTTGAGACATCTCAGATTTCTGCCGCAGCTTCAGTGTTGGATATTTCTGTTTGAAAAATCCAACGTGTGAACATATGCGTACCCTGTATCCCCTATAGCCCCACAACAATACTCACAGCTCACAGCCTCTGTTCCAGGAGCAGTCACCTGAAAAAAAAATCATATATGGACAATTGCTAGTAAACAAACCCAAGAGCTGCTTCACATGATAGATGATTGCACCACTCAGTTTTTCTGTTCTTTACTTTTTTTTTATAGTGGTGGGGGAGCGAGGGGGGGTGGAGGGTGATACAATTTGCTTCAACAGAACAACCTATTTTTTGGTTAGATTTTTTTTTTTAATTAATATTTTACATAACTCCCCCCCTCAAATAAAACAAACAATACAAACACCTACCTCCCTTCCCTCCGTCTCCATATAGCACAATTTAAATTTAAAGGGAACCTGTCACATAGGTTGTGCCCCTCTTGCTGAGGACAGCACAAGCTAGTGTCAGACCTGCTGTTTCCAGCACTGTGTCCTTTATTCTGTAAGATGCTGTAGTTTTAGAGTATTTAGTGCTCAAATCTTATTCATGAGCAGGTGTCTGCCCCGCCCATCAAAGGCTAGCTCCACCCACTGACAGTTATTCACATGTTTCTACCTATTCAAAGTAATAGGTTTATCAGTTGAGGTGGGCGGGGCCAGCCACAGGTGGGTGGGGCATGAAGAAACTGACTCTTTTCTGGCTGAAAACTGCAGATTTGAGAACTAAGGGCGACATATCCCAACATGCCAACGCCAGTTTTTTGGTCTATTTTGCGCCAAAACCACTGTTGATACCATATTCTTGTTGCAAATGAACTGTCGTACACCAAAACTAGGCGCATTATACGCCGGGCAAGACACTTTGTAATGCGCCTAAATATGGAGCGCTGTCTGCCCCCGTCGTGCAATGCACCTATTGAGGTGCATTACATATGTTATATGCCTCCGTCGGGCAATGTGCCTCGATAGGCGCATTAGATATACTACCAATGATATGCTATCCGCCGCAAGTCGCGCAATGCGCCTTTTTTGATGCAATGCGCCTTTTTCTAACTATATTTACTATTTTGCCATAGGCAAACTTAAACTCCATCAGTTTAAGTTTGCCTATGGCAAAATAGTAAATATAGTAATTAAAAGTCACTCTTTTTTCTCTTACTAGATTCCTATATTTTTGAGACTATGTGCCCCTTTTTAGACGCATTAAGTTTTCTATGCAAGGTATACCTGACACCAGTTTTTAGAAAGTATCGGACTTTCAGACGCACTTTACACTTACACTTTACACTGATTTTATGCGCCTAAAACTGGCATGGATACGCCACTTTTCGGACATGTCACCCTAAATGCTCTAAAACTACGCATTTTGCAGAATAACAGACACAGCACTGGAAACAGCAGGTCTGTCCTCAGCAAGGGGGGCATAAACTAAGTGACAGATTCTCTTTAAGTACTATTTGTACTGTTGAGCGCAACGGAACATAATGCTTTCTTACAACATGCAACTCTTCTTGTTTTACCAAGAGAACATATGTTAATAACATAAGGAACAGCACAGCATAAAATATAATTCTAAATTGCCTCTGCCAATGCCAGGGACATCCCTTTTTGTAACTTGTAGATCAATTACAAAAAGTTATATCTCTAGTTCGATGCGCAGGGGTCAAATCAGGGGCGTTTAGATATTTAGACCACATTTTTTTCATATTTAGAAACAATCCTTTTTGCGATAAATTCCATTTTTCTAAGGAGATTAACGAGTTGACCTTTTTTTTTTTTTTTATAAATTCAGCAACTGTAGGTGGATCCACATCAAGCCCTCTCTGAACAATCACCTTCCTAGGCATAAAAAGAACAACCTATTTTTAGAAGAATTAGCTAACATAATTTCCCTGTAGGAGAAATGTTGTATTGAATGACACCCATTCAAATGAATGAGCAACAATGCAAATACATGGCCACCAGAGCAGGAGCTGACCTGTCTTTTTCAGCGGTAGCTGTAGCTCTGATATCGTGGACAGTATGTGGTCACCAGTAAATCTCTTTCCTTGATGATTACCTCATATATCCAGTAGACCCATCCCATTTACAAATAGACTGGTCAATCAGTCATCTATCGCAACAACATTGCTTAGCCTCCACTTTCTGGACTGGTATATGAGGAATTAGAGCACTATAGAAACATGGCTATTTTTTGACAAAAATTGTATCACACCTTTCCATTGGTTGTGCCTGGTTTGCAGCTTAATTCAGATGAAAATAATAGAGCTGAAATCAGGGCCGGACTGGGAATAAAAATCAGCCCTGGCACAAAGCCCCCACCAGCCCACATACAAAATCCGCTTACAAAATGTCCCTTGTTCTCGCACCTTGCCACTTTCTAAAATAAACTACTCTATAAAGCTGCTTTCACATGGAGTGTTTTTGATGTGTTTTTGGTGCGTTTTTGTGCAGAAAGGCAGAGCAGTTAATGCTGTACATTTCTACACAAAAAATGCACCAAAACCGCTCCGTGTGAAAGCAGCCTACACACAAGCAAGAAAGAAACAGTGGTGCAGAGAAACCCCTCATCACAGAGTCAGGTGTGCACTTTACAATCTGGGACAAGCCCACACTGACACTACATAAGCACCAGCACAACCTATAACCAATCACATCACCAGTAGTCAGGTCACCATCACATTAATACAGCACTGGGCTGCCCCCAGTACACAGCCAGGTAGATAGGGCTGCCCCCAGTAATTAGCCCGGTAGGGCCAGTAATTAGACAGCTCGGGCCAGTAATTAGCCAGCTCGGGCCCGGAGCAGTAATTAGCCAGCTAGGGCCAGGGCCAGTATGTAGGCAGGCAGGGCCAGTATGTAGGCAGGCAGGGCCAGTATGTAGCCAGGCAGGGCCAGTATGTAGCCAGGCAGGGCCAGTATGTAGCCAGGCAGTGCTAGTATTTAGCCAGGCAGTGCTAGTATGTAGCCAGGCAGGCCCAGTATATAGACAGGGCCACTTATAGGTAGACAGGGCTGGCATATAGGCAGACATCGCAGGCATATAGGCAGACAGGGCAGGTATATAGGCAGACAGGGCAGGTAGACAGGGCAGGTATATAGCTAGACAGGGCAGGTATATAGTTAGACAGGGCAGTATATATAGGCAGACAGGGCAGGTAGACAGGGCAGGTATATAGCTAGGCAGGGCAGGTATACAGGTAGCCAGGGCTGGTATATAGCTAGGCAGGGCAGGTATACAGGTAGCCAGGGCAGGTATACAGCTAGACAAGGCAGGTATACAGGTGGACAGGGCAGGTATATAGCTAGACAGGGCTGGTATACAGGTAGACAGGGCAGGTATATAGCTAGACAGGGCAGGTATACAGGTAGACAGGGCAGGTATATAGCTAGACAGGGCAGGTATACAGGTAGACAGGGCAGGTATATAGCTAGCCAGGGCAGGTATAAAGATAGCCAGGGCTGGTATATAGCTAGTCAGGGCAGGTTTACAGGTAGCCAGGGCTGGTATATAGCTAGGCAGGGCTGGTATACAGGTAGCCAGGGCTGGTATATAGCTAGGCAGTGCAGGTATACAGGTATCCAGGGCTGGTATATAGCTAGGCAGGGCAGGTATACAGGTAGCCAGGGCTGGTATATAGCTAGGCAAGACAGGTAGCCAGGGCTGGTATATAGTTAGGCAGGACAGGTAGCCAGGGCTGGTATATAGCTAGGCAGGACAGGTAGCCAGACCTGGTATATAGCTAGGCAGGACAGGTAGCCAGACCTGGTATATAGCTAGGCAGGACAGGTATACAGGTAGCCAGGCTGGTATATAGCTAGGCAGGACAGGTAGCCAGGGCTGGTATATAACTAGCCAGGACAGGTAGCCAGGGGTGGTATATAAGTAGCCAGGACAGGTAGCCAGGGCTGGTATATAAGTAGCCAGGGCTGGTATATAAGTAGCCAGGACAGGTAGCCAGGGCTGGTATATAAGTAGCCAGGACAGGTAGCCAGGGCTGGTATATAAGTAGCCAGGGCTGGTATATAAGTAGCCAGGGCTGGTAGCCAGGGCTGGTATATAAGTAGCCAGGGCTGGTATATAAGTAGCCAGGACACGTAGCCAGGGCTAATATATAAGTAGCCAGGACAGGTAGACAGGGCGGTAGTTTTTAAAAAATAAGTAAAAACAATACTTACCTTAGGTCTCTGCTTCTGCTTCCTCTTCTGTCCTCTTCCCCGGAGGCCACCGGCAGCAGAGTGCGGGACGCGGAGCAGGCACGTGATGAGGTCATCACATCGCGCACCTGCCCCGCGGCCTCCTGGGAGCTGACAGACGGGATCAGTAGATCCCCGCTGTTCAGCCTCGGCTGCTGCTTGCACCGCGCGGTGCAGGCGGCGGCCGTGATGGCTGCATGGCTGGGTCTGTGACCCGGCCATGCAGCCGTGTGGCGATGGGGGCCTGTCGGTCCCCTGCCACAGGGGTCCGGTCGCTGTTGCGACCATTGCGGCCCCTGTGCCCGAAGGGCCCGCTGGGGGGAAACACTGGTCCCCTCGGCGGGCGATCCGAGCCGGCCCTGCGGCCCGGACCCCAGCGGCCCGCCGGGCAAATGCCCGGTTTGTCCTATGGCCAGTCCGGGCCTGGCTGAAATCCAATAATACACATGGCACGGCTTTTGTACGAAAGCAGCCCCGTTTTTCTGGATTTCACTAGACCTAACCGATTTAGAAGAGTGCAAAAGATTCTGTGCAAAAAGCAGACCTTCTGACTTAGGCTATGTCTCCACAGCACAGGTTTTCTATTGGATTTTCGGTGGATTAAGTATTCTGAATCCGCCGAAAATCCGACAGTACCCTGTGCTGCAAAGACAGCAATAAAAAATCTGTGCTGTAGTTTATTTTTTACTGTAGGATTTCTAAACCGCCTACCTTGCGCCAGAAGATAGAACATGTTCTATCCTCCGACTGATTCATTGAAGATTCTAGTACATTCAATGTACTAGGAAATTCGACTGCGTTTTTTTTGCACAAACCCATGCCAAAAAACGCGGTACAACGATGTTAAAATACCGTCGGATTCTTGATGGCATTTTAGCATTTGCAGTGTAGACATAGCCATAGTGTACCTAAGTTTGAGTACATTACCCATTAGTCAGGATGTCTAAATATATTGTATAGTTGGTGAAGAACATTTGCTTTTTCATATTTGCAAATGAGATCACTTGAATAAATCTATAGTCACAAACAACAAAGTTGCTTTGTTTCGAGGACCATCATTTTAAATAGCCAAGTTTCATCATTTTTCCTAAGTGGCAATTCACACGGCGTTTCTGGATCCGGTTTTGGAAAATCGCATCCAAAAACGCAGCAGCGATCAGATCCTAAACGTATCCAACACGCAGCTGCATGTCTGGATTCGTGTTGGATGCAGCAAGATCGCAACCTATAGTTTTAAATAGGGCTCCTGCTGCGTATTTCGGATCAAGAATTGACATGTAAGTTCTTGGAACGGATCCAAAAGACGCAATGAGACACGCATCGGTGATCACTCGTGTGAACGCCGATGCGTGTTTCACAGCAAAAGCAAAGTAAATCACACTGCTATTTATTAGATACGTGTTTGGGTCCGTTTATCTAAAAACGTAAGTTCACACGGACTCAACACCCTGTGTGAATATACCCTAACTACTACAGCACAAGAGCCTTGTAGGAAAGGTCCTATAATAGACAAATAAGAGACGGAGGAGGAATTTGAATTTCAAATAAAGAAAATGAATTTATTCTACAATCAAAATTTAATTACAGTGGTTCTATGTAAATCTAAAGTTCTTAATAAACCTGCAGTTATGCATAAGACTTTTAAAGAGGACCTGTGGCTTCTTCTGACTTGTCTGTTTTAGTAAATTCTTCCATGTACCATGTGAATTGAGGCCAATAGGTGCCGCTAGTTAGCTCTTCAGCTCTTTCCCAAAAGCCTTTGTTGTATTCAAATGCCCGTAAGGTGCAAAAGGAGAAGTTAAACCCTCACACACTGACTTACTGGCTCTCCCCAAGGAGAGATATTTCCCCCTTCTTAGTAAATCCTTGTGTTCCCTGTTAAATGAAAATTCTGGAGCGTCTTCCCTTATAATGCTGTGTTGAGTGTTACCGTTCCAGTCCTGAAAGCGGTTTGCCCCTGCAAACACTAACTGTGTCAGCACCGATTGGACAATGTCATATTCTGCAGAGACACCCCACCAACTGGTAACACCCAGCTGACAGATTGGAAATGAATTTCTAGGAGAAATTATCTAGAGACAAACAAAATAGAGATCCAATAAAGGATGCTCCAGAACTGCTATTTTATGGGAGCACTAAGGGCCAATATGCATGAAAACTGTCTAGGTCTAAAATTCACTTTGTTGCCCATAGCAACCAATCAAAGCGCCCCTTTCATTCCATATAGTGCTCTGGGAAAATGAAAGGGCCGCTCTGATTGGGTGCTATGGGCAACAAAGTGAAATTTAGACCTAGACAGTTTTAATACATGGGGCCCTAAGATTTTCTAAAATAGACATATCAGAAACGGCCACAGGTCTTCTTTACTGCAGACATTTGTCCCCCTGACACTGCTGGTAAAATAGTGCAAAAGCTCAGGGTATTCTTCAGTTTAAAAGAGGAGCAATATTAAATAAAAACCATGTAGCTTTCTAACATATTGTATGACTTCTATGAATCCTGTTCACTATGCTATAAATCACAAAACACAATAACAGCATAATAAAGAGCACATATACTTCAAGGCTTTGAGTACATTTTTTTTTTTGCAACAAATTAACAATCCGGCCGTACCATAAAACACATATTTATTTTGTTAATCTTTAAAAGCATACATATATCCGCTGTCCTTGGCGTTTATGCAGTCATGAAAAACAATCGTTATCGGATACTTAAGTTTAGTTGCGGCAGATCGCCGTTCAGTAGCTATGTCCATAGACCATCACGGTCTTGATCCCGACAGGGTTTCCTGAGAGATACGCCAGGAGCCCGGGCTGGGCCCACTTCAGATAGCGACGTTTCGAGACAGTGTTGCCTCTTTCTCAAGCATGCGCACACCAGTGTAGGCGTTCCTTATAAAGGAAAGCCGACACAACAATAAAAACAATAACAGTAAAAACCACTACGGACGTTACAAAAACACCTTCAAACCAAAGTTTTCGTTGATGCCTTTAGGGGCTAGTGAATCCATACGGGCTAGACGAATCTGCTCAAGTGATGAACAGTATTTCGCCAACATGGAAAAAATTGTCAGGAAGTTTGGTGATTGTGGATCCGACAGGGCCAAAGTCACTACTGTAGGGCTGGAGGTTGCAAGCATACCTCGGGCTGAATTGTTGGAAACCAGGGCTAAGAAAACGATAAACGTTTCACCTACGTGTGTACATATGATGTCCATTCAACTCTTATTAAAAAAGCTATTCTCAAAAATTGGAAGATTTTGCAATCTGATCCTAGATTTGGGCATCTGTTTAAAGATAGCCCAAGATGGATTTTTAGGAAAGGAAAAACGTTGGGACAGCAATTAGTTAAATCTGATATTGAAAAAAAGAATAAACATGATAAGGCTATAAAATCTGCATGGTCTGGTACCTTTGCATGCCTGCATTGCCAAAATTGCTCTTCTATCATCAAGGGAGACTGCGTTTCACATCCCACGAAAGGGTCCCCAATTAAAATCCAGGGTTTCCACACGTGCGATAGCTATAATGTAGTCTACATGATTAAATGCCCCTGTGGAAAGACATATAAAGGACAGACTACTAGACAGATAAAAATCCGTCTTAATGAACATAGGTCGGAGATTCGGCAGCATATGAGAAAAGATGCCAGCACGACAGGAAAAAAGTATGAGGGTAATAGGCACGGTGAAACCTCTCTAGCCCGCCACTGGGCTAATGAGAGACATAGGTTAGCCGAGTTGAAGTGGTGTATATTGGAAAGGGTTACTGGTGAACCCACAGGGATCGCTAGAAAGTTGCTGCAGAGGGAGGCTTTCTGGATCCATTGTATGGATTCACTAGCCCCTAAAGGCATCAACGAAAACTTTGGTTTGAAGGTGTTTTTGTAACGTCCGTAGTGGTTTTTATTGTTATTGTTTTTATTGTTGTGTCGGCTTTCCTTTATAAGGAACGCCTACACTGGTGTGCGCATGCTTGAGAAAGAGGCAACACTGTCTAGAATAGTCGCTAGAGGACGTGAGCCCAGCCCGGGCTCCTGGCGTATCTCTCAGGAAACCCTGTCGGGATCAAGACCGTGATGGTCTATGGACATAGCTACTGAACGGCGATCTGCCGCAACTAAACTTAAGTATCCTATAACGATTGTTTTTCATGACTGCAGAAACGCCAAGGAGAGCGGACATATGTATGCTTTTAAAGATTAACAAAATAAATATATGTGTTTCATGGGACGGCCGGATTGTTAATTTGTTGCATGATATAGGATGGGATTGAGAGTTCCCATATCTGTGCTGAACGGATACTAAGATAATATAAGTGGCTAGCTTTCTAAATACATTTTTTTTCCTCATATAACATGTGTATCTAAAATATACTGACTGTAGTAGTGCCGGTTGTCACCGCTGGCATCATCATAGTCGGTATCAATGGCGGTACAAGACTTGGGAGCTTTGATGAAAAAACAAAAAGTAGGCAGAAATTAATTGTTTTTTAAAAAAACATTAGTATATTGTATGAGGTCAGTATAAAAAAATGTGACGTGATCATTAAAAACATCAGGGTATATGCTGATAGGTAACGTCATGCAAAAATCCACCACAATTGGTGTGGATTTTGTCATAGATTCCTATAAAATTTTACTCTGAAATAAATCTGCAAGAACTGGTGCAGATTTGTGAATGTGAATTATTTGCAGGTCCATTGCAGAAAACCGACCTGTCTGAAAGAACCCTCAGGAAAAGCCTCACTAATTGTGTAAAGTACCTCTTAAAGAATTTTTCAAGACCATTTTTAACCTGCCTCCCACGAGTACATACTACATACTGGTATTTTTGCACAAATTGCAGGCAAAAGGCTACAAAACTAGCATAGGTAAAACGTTAATGTGATTTGAGGGGCTTACTTCACTGGGAGCCTCAGACAGGACAACTGACTGTAACTAAATCTATATTGTTATTCACCACTCTGGAGTATAATGTGCTGGTAAGCAGTGTGCACATGTCCAGTTGCTGCATGTGAGTATCCCAGGGTGGGCAGCTGTTGCTAAAAAGTATCCACCACAAAAAGAAAGTGACCTCCACTGTCTAATTATACAAAATACCTGGCACTTGCTATTGCCAGTCAGGGTAAATACCAGCCTGATGGCAACCCTAACTAGGCTTCCATCAGAAACTCTAAGGCCTCGTTCACACGGCTTATTTTGCTGCGGATTGGCGCCGTACTGCGCGCCGGATTTGCGCTGCAGTACGGCGCCAATCCGTCGGAGTCATTACGGTAATCTACAGCTCTCATAGAGAACAGTGGATTCCGTCGCTCCTCCCCGCAAGGCGAATCCGCCGGGCGGGGAGAAACTAACATGCACATTATCCAGGCGCAATACGCGCCGTGGATAATGCAAGTCTATGGGGCCGGGGAGCGGCGCCCCCGGCGCGCTCCGGCCCCGCCCCCACCCGCCCCTTATTCACGGCGGATTTGTGAGCCGGATTGCGCTCACAAATCCGTCGGGAATAAGCCGTGTGAACACGGCCTAAGGGTGACATGTATCAATGGGACTGCACCAGTTTTCTGGTGTACTTTGTGCCAAAAAGCTGCCGTAGTCCTGTTCTATAGATGTATGAACAGTCGCACTCCAAACTTTGGTGCCTGCCCCGACACTTTGTAATGCGGCAAAGATGTAGGGGCGTTTCGAACCACATTTATAGGATTAGACAAATTTAGTAATGTGGGAGGCCAAAAGTAGTAGCATAACTGTCAAAACAGCTAGACCAAGTTATAAGTGGTCTTGAGGCCAAAGTTGTTGCCAAATGTATGAACTGCGAAGAAAGGTTCAACATAGGGTTTTTGGTTTTTCACGCCCTTAAGCATTGGAATTGGAGTCGGCACCCAAAATTCAAACATGCACCCCCTTGTTTTTATCAGTGACAGCAATCAAGTGCCCTCCAATGCGATGTCACATTTTTGTGCCAAATAATATGGTAACATAAATACAACTCCCAGTGGATCTAATGCTGTAGACACATACTCTGACTCTAGTGATTACAAGTGGATTTCTTAGTGTACATTGGGATCATATTTCTGTTGAGCAAAAAAACAAAATGGACAACTTTTTTTTTTTTTTAAATCTCTTTTATGGAGTAGGTACCATAAGGGGCCGTCTACATGGCACAGGACAAATCCCCACCCCGGTTTTCCGCCCGGTTTTTTGAACTGCTTTCAGTGGGCACCCGCGCTGGAGGTGGCTTTTCTCTGCAATTAGCGGAGAAAAGCCCCCCCCCCCCCCTTCCCACGGGCATTTTCTCCCGCCCGAAAAAACCGGAATGGTAAATGAACCGTTCTTGTTTTCGGCCCGGGCGGTCTGAAAAACCCGGCGGAAACCCCCGGCTTTGGCACCGAAGCGGTTTTCCATAGAGGCCTTTTAAAAGTTTTCACCGGTTTGAGACAGTTTTAAAAAACCGAAAACCCCTGAAAAAGGGGTAAAACCCCCGTGCCATGGGGACAAGGCCTAAATGGCCATTTCTGAAGAATAAACTGTTCAAAAAGAATCAATTCAAGGATCCTGTTATCAATTAAGCTTTAAAAACCTTTTAAAAAAGGGACAAAATGGAAATTTTTTCCCTTTGCTGTATATAATCCATATTATTTTTTTCTTAATTTATTAATTGGTTCCTCCCGATCATGTACAAAATTATCACCCCCCTAATAGCTTTTTTGAATAAGAGAGAGTTCAAAAAGAATTAGATTTCATTTACTCTCGAAAAAATATCTTGGAATTTAAGGGGTATTTTCCCAACGATGTACTGGGGCCCCCTTAACTTTGGGAGCTCCGTAATACGGCGCCGGGGGGGGGGCACCGGCCCCATTGTTAATAGACAATCCACTGCACACTGTTTTAGGATAATTCAGTGATCAAAATAATTTTTATTGGACAGAAATAAGGATCAAACATAAATTCATTATATGGTGCCAGAGTACATACTCAGTAAATGTTTCTTAGGCCTCGTTCACATGGCTTATTTCACTGGGTTGGGGGGGTACGCGCACCGGGTTTTCCTTCAGTAGGGTCCCTCCGTCCCTGTCATTTGGGGGAAACCACTGCCTCATAGAGAATGGGTTCCCCTCGGCCCCCCCCCCTCGGCAAAAACGGGGCCCGGGGGGAAAAAGGAATGCACATTATTTTCGGCGGGGGCCCCGTAAATAAGCATTGTCTAGGGGCGGCAGCACGCCACCGCGCGCTCCCCCCTCTTATTCAAAACCGTAATGCGGGGAAATCCGGCCGCAATTCGGGTTTAATAAGCCGTTAAACACGGCCTTAAAAAGAGAGAAAACAGAGTTTTAGGATTTTACACTTAGGCTGATTAGCCTTTATCAAAACATTAATGGGAAAAAGGGGGAAAAGGATAAGAGGATGAGCAAAATATGTCTGTCAACTTACGAGTGGTTCAGAAGACTGGATGTTCAGAAAGTGGGGAAAAATTTTGTGGGTGTGAATCCCAAAGTA
>JAODAL010040236.1:0-37093 GCA_025379985.1 Phyllomedusa bahiana
AGGCACAAGATTTCTTTTTAGTGATTTTAGTCAAAAAAGCTGCTTTTTAGTTAGTTATATTAAAGGGGGTGTGCAGCAAGCTAAGGGAATCATAGACAGCAATAGTTAGGGAGTTTGGTATTGCTGGCTGCATCTTTCTCACACCCAGCAGCTGTTATTTGGCGACATTTGCAGGATCACACGTCCTATAGTTACGCTCCTGCTTGCAAGCTGTCCTCATCTTTTCAGTTAGCCATTGAAAGGAATTAAGTATTTTAGCCTCTCAATTTTTTTCTGTCGCACTTAGAGCCAAATTTTCTTCACTAATTTGTTCCACGTATCCAGTTTACTGTTATGGATGGTAATTCCAGCTTCTCCTCACCTGTATAGGTATAAAAATTAACCAGAACATCTTCTCCCATAGACTTTAATGGGGTTCTAGTTCCAGTTTGAAGTTCGATTCGAACTAGAAATTTTTAGGTGATCACATCGGTGATCACATACCCCCCCCAGAGCCAGGAAGGAATCTGTAAATATTTAGCACTCGTTGGGCACTGTATATGCAGAAATTAGTGCCGGGTGTTTGTGGGTGAGCCTGCTCAATTGACCGTTACTGGCAGGATGATGTAAGTTTACATTACATATCAGTAAGAAGTTAATGTATTCTTCAGTCCAACCAACCTCATTTTGTTTAATGCATCTTCTGCTGTGTTAACTGTTACAATCCACAATATACGTGTGAACAAAATACATATCTAATTTGGTGAATTTTTTGCAAGTTCAATTGGCTTTGCACTGTAAAATGACACAAATAAAACACACCTTATTCACCAAAAATTAAGAAAGAAATTGTAGTTTTTTAACACAACATATATCACACCATGTTACATTAATACACAAAAAAACTGCACTATAACGGTGCATATTCCCATAACAAACAATGGGACACCACTGATGCATTTTTTACATATTTTTTGGTGCGTAAAGTGCACATAAAATGGAAATTTTAAACAGGGAAATATACCTTAAAAATTGTTGTATACCCGGCCACGCAATGTAAAAAAATCTCAAATGTATTGGAAGCATGTGGTGGATTTTCACAGTGAACTACACAGTGCCCAGTTCCTATCTGTCTCTAAAGTTCTGTTTGGTTCCGCCAGTGCAGATTCCATCCAGCATGCAGCACAATTTTTTTGGGGGTTAAAATGACGGACACCATGGGAGAAACCTTACGGATCCCGATGATGCCAATAGCCTCTGTCGTTGGACGGATTCACCTTTGATGCAGATGTGACCAGGTCTAAATTAAAGGGGTTGTCTCACTACAAGGATTGCTTTTATGTTAAAGATCTTGCAAAAACAAGTCACTTTGTAATATATGTCCATTAACAGTGTCCTACCTATTCCTAGATATCCCCTATTGTATGGGCTGCATCAACTCCTCAGGTTGCGAAAGCTATAGACCTGTTTGATCTATCCTGATAGGATGCCAGCACTGGTTGCTATAGCTACAGACCTGCTTGATCTATCCTGACAGGCTGCCAGCACTGGTTGCTATAGCTACAGACCTGTTTCTTCTCTCCTGATAGGCTGCCAGCACTGGTTGCTATAGCTACAGACCTGTTTGATCTCTCCTGATAGGCTGCCAGCACTGGTTGCTATAGCTACAGACCTGTTTGTTCTCCCCTAATAGGCTGCTAGCACTGGTTGCTATAGCTACAGACCTGTTTGATCTCTCCTGATAGGCTGCCAGCACTGGTTGCTATAGCTACAGACCTGGCTTCTACTGCAGCCTAGTGGAAGCCAGTAAACACGCCCCTGAATTCAAAATGAAACCAAGAAAACAGGACTGAGATGAGATGAATCAATATAGTGAGACAACCCCTTTAATTTTGCAGTTAAACTTTGCACCAATTTATTTTGCACCCTATATAGCTAGCAACCTACTGGAAGTCCCTATATAACTGTTTACATAGTGGAGTGCCCCTATCTACCTAAATATTGGGAAGCCCTATATACTGTACCTACCTACATACTGGGAGTCCTGTATACCTACCTACTGGGGCCCCTATCTACCGACCTACTGGGGAACCCTATATACCTACCTATTGGAGGGACTTTATATACCTACCTAGTAGGTAAAGTCAACAATATCTTTTTGTCACATATGCCTCCTTCTATGTGGATGTCGGGGAGGATCTTTTAGTCGCTTCCATTGCCTAATTCTTACGTGATGTGCGATTCATGACACCATGAGAAGTTCCAGCCTAAAAAAACTTTACAAGCACCTTTCTTAACGTATAAGACTCCAAAACACACAATTTGTTTCTGACCCTCCTGATTTAATGATTCGCCATATATTAATTTTTATTTTACGGATAGAACCTGCGCATTGTAAAGTTTAATAAGGCGTTATCTGATTAAAATAAACACAGTGTAACACCGGCCTAGAAATTGATTTGTCTTGCAAAATATTCTCCAAATGACTTTGGCTTGATTAGTATTTGCTTCTGGCTGAATAGAAAAATAAAATAGCAATCTATTGTGCGCACAGATGGCTGGTTTTATTACACGAAGAATTAGACTTCACCGTTTTTGGTATTATGCAAAATGCGTTTAGGTGAATAATAACATTAGCAATTTCATCTGTTGCTAAGAGGTTTCGTGTTCTCATCATACGTACTTAGTGCTGGCACATAAATGATTGGAGCGTCCAAACCAGGTGGAGTTCTGTCAGCTCCCATATTCCAGGTTGATATAAGAGTTAGTGAAGACTTCTGTTCTAATCCTGGAAAACTAAAGTAACCTGAGGTCGTATTCTTGTACATAGGAGAAGTATTATAGTAGTTATATTCTTTTACATAGGAGCAGTATTATAGTAGTTATATTCTTGTACATAGGAGCAGTATTATAGTAGTTATATTCTTGTACATAGGAGGCAGTATTATAGTAGTTATATTCTTGTACATAGGAACAGTATTATAGTAGTTATATTCTTGTACATAGGGGGCAGTATTATAGTAGTTATATTCTTGTACATAGGAACAGTATTATAGTAGTTATATTCTTGTACATAGGGGCAGTATTATAGTAGTTATATTCTTGTACATAGGAGCAGTATTATAGTAGTTATATTCTTGTACATAGGAACAGTATTATAGTAGTTATATTCTTGTACATAGGGGCAGTATTATAGTAGTTATATTCTTGTACATAGGAGGCAGTATTATAGTAGTTATATTCTTGTACATAGGGATCAGTATTATAGTAGTTATATTCTTGTACATAGGAGCAGTATTATAGTAGTTATATTCTTGTACATAGGGGCAGTATTATAGTAGTTATATTCTTGTACATAGGAGTAGTATTATAGTAGTTATATTCTTGTAAATAGGGGCAGTATTATATCAGTTATATTCTTGTACATAGGGGCAGTATTATAGTAATTATATTCTTGTATATAGGGAGCAGTATTATAGTAGTTATATTCTTGTTCATAGGAGCAGTGTTATAGTAATTATATTCTTGTATAAAGAGCAGTACTATAGTAGTTATATTCTTGTACATAGAAGGCAGTATTATAGTAGTTATATTCCTGTACATAGGGGCAGTATTATAGTAGTTATATTCCTGTACATAGGGGCAGTATTATAGTAGTTATATTCTTGTACATAGGGGCAGTATTATAGTAGTTATATTCTTGTACATGGGAGGAGTATTATAGTAGTGATAGACTTGTACATAGGAGCAGTATTATAGTAGTTACATTCTTGTACATGGGGGCAGTATTATAGTAGTTATATTCCTGTACATAGGGGCAGTATTATAGTAGTTATATCCTTGTACATAGGGGCAGTATAATAGTAGTTATATTCTTGTACATGGGAGGAGTATTATAGTAGTGATAGACTTGTACATAGGAGCAGTATTATAGTAGTTATATTCTTGTACATAGAAGGCAGTATTATAGTAGTTACATTCTTGTACATAGGGGCAGTATTATAGTAGTTATATTCTTGTACATAGGGGCAGTATTATAGTAGTTATATCCTTGTACATAGGGGCAGTATAATAGTAGTTATATTCTTGTACATGGGAGGAGTATTATAGTAGTGATAGACTTGTACATAGGAGCAGTATTATAGTAGTTATATTCTTGTACATAGGGGACAATATTATAGTAGTTATATTCTTGTACATAGAGGGCAGTATTATAGTAGTTATTTTCTTCTACGAAGGAGCAGTATTATAGTAGTTATATTCTTGTACAAAGGAGGCAGTATTATGGTATATAAAGTGACAGTATTATTTTGCTGTGTCCTCTTGACCTACATTTGTTATTGCCTTAATTAATCACCAAATCACCCCATATCTGCTGACATGTAAGCAATAGTCAAAATAGACTGAGAGCATTTTCCCAGGTAGAATAAGTGCACTTGATCGCAATGCCTTCATACAGGATGATGAGAATAGGCCTGTCCTGAAAAGACTGGTCCTGTATGCATTATGAATACCCTTCATATGCCAGCGGGTTATGCAGTTGTCAGAGCTACAGGCAACAAATATAGTATATTACTGTTATAACATTTGGAAAAACACAGAAGTATGAGTGATCTTACTAGTGATGGGAAAAAGTATTTATCTGTTATTTATATAATTTATTTGTTTTGTATTTCAATACAGAAATCAATGCAACTTTGCAAATATGGTAGTCTTGATAAAAAACTTCTATCATTTTGTGTTAAAAGCTTCAACGCAGCTATGAGTCTTAAAGTGGTTTTTCCATGAAGTAAAATTGATGTGGGAAGATTTTAAATTATATAGTGAACATTTTCTGCATTCATCATAATTATAAATTCTGCACCATTTTTGTTTTATGTGCTCCCTTAGTGATCAGCTCACTGAGTATACAGCTCGTCTCCAGGAGATATGACCAGTGACGAGAGCTCCTCAGTCCTGGTCAGACATGCTCAGACATCACCTCTCCTCTCAGCCAGCTACTATCACTGTATTCCCTGCCTAGTAATCACATACACTCACTGCTGAGCGAGTGTTCAATCCCAGGTGCTGTCATTCTACTCATGTCCTCTGTGCTCCTTCATAAATACAAACAGTGCAAGTAAATAAAAAGAAACCTGTGTGCATTGAGACAGAAAAATCTATGTTTGGCTCCTATGTTAGAAGGCAGAAGCTCCAACCAGTCAGCTACTTTGTTACTACTCATAGCTCTTTACATAAACAGATCTTTATTTGACTGGAGTGAGCACACTGTGGGGAAAGACATGGTGATGTCAAGCCTGCTGGGTCACATGCAGTTCAAACATATCAAACACTTATGGGTTCCTTCCGTGCTACCTTTGCACCCTTTATGTACTATACCTTAATTTTAGGAGATTGTCCCAAACAAGGGAAGAGGGAGGACATGCGGCGCTCAGTGAGACTCAAAACCTCGGATATACTCCAGATTGAGGTAATAAAATGGTTTATTTAAACTTGTGGAGGGAAGATATTCACCTCCTCTGTTTAAAAACAATAAAAGTCCTACGCGTTTCGCATCTGAACCGATGCTTCATCAGGGGTACACTGTTCACAGACACAGGAAGTTCCTATCCACCATTGGATAAGACAAGTGTCAGTCAACAACAAAAGGATGTGCAGTTCTCACAGACAGGGATCCGTGCGATTGGCTATCTCAGCTGTCAATCCTAGATGAAGATTGACAGCTCTCCGGGCGGAGGTTAGTTCTTGCATACAGACTGGTAGTCAATTAGATAAAATTATGCTGCACAGTGCTTGATCAGTAGATAATGCACAGGGCTGCTTGTTGAAGCCAAGTGTGGAAATGGAAAGCAAAAGTAATGCCGGATATCCTGGTGCCACACCACTACGAGGCTTGCACCGCAAAGGACTTCAATTCCGGTACGGTAAATAACATAGCTTTATTATGAATATTAAAACTAAGCAGCGCACAAAGTCACAGTATACCTGCAGCCAACAGACGCGTTTCGAGCTTCTCGCTCTTGCTCACAGTTGAAATTCAAGTGCTAAGCTGCTATATTTAAAACAACTTAAAACCAATCATCTGCAGTATAAAGATCACATGTCTAATTTAACCCTGAAGCTACAGCAACGTGTGCCAAGGGGGGAATACATTTGTGATACATTGTATACAAATATAGGCTTTTTCTCAGTATATGTATAACAGATCAGTACGGTAGTTTAGTCCCTGTGGTCTTCTAGTACCTAATCTGAGTATCCAATAAGCCTCTCTTTGTCTCAATTTTTTATCCCAATCTCCTCCCCTTATCGAGCTTGTTACATGTTCAATGGCATAAAATTTAAGACTGGTTGTGTTTCCTTGGTGTAGTTCAAGGAAATGTCTGGCTGCTCCCGACATAGATTCCTGTCCCTTCCTGATACTTGTAATGTGCTCCATAATGCGGGTTTTTACTTTACGTTTGGTGCTACCTACATACTTTTTCTGGCATATTGTGCACTCAATGACATATACAACATGGTGAGAGTTACAGTTGATAAACTGTTTTATCTCAAATTTTTCACACTAGCATCACTGTATGTGTTAGTTTTAATACTGAGACTGCATACGTTGCATCTATTGCCACCGCACCGAAAAAAAAAACCTTTTTGGAAAGCCATACCTTTCCTGAAGGGGCCTCTCTAACAAAAGTACTGGGTGAAATCATGTTACCAATTGTTTGGTTCCTTCTGGGGACACATACCACTCCATCCTTTAATATCTCTGCAAGGGTCTCATCTTGTCGTAGGATGTTCAGATTTTTATGGAATATGGATTTAATCTCTCTGAAGTTTTTACTGAATTTGGTGGAAAACACTATTTTTTTTGTTGTTTTTAAATCTCCTATTTTTATTCTGTTCTGCATTTTTTCTTTAGCCTTTTTCATCTCTCTTTTAGTGTAACCCCTTTCTTCCAACCTCTGATCAATGTTGTTGACTGACTCTTTGTAATCTTTATCAAGAGTTCACAAACGTCGGGCCCTTAAGTACTCTCCATACGGTATTGCCTTAATGGTATTCTGAGAGTGACAGCTGTTGGCTTTAAGGATGGAATTGCCAGAGTTTGGTTTTCGATACATAGTGGTTACTACTGTACCACTCACTGTATCTCCCCTAAGGAGAATGTCCAAGAAGGGGATCTCATTTTTATCCCAGCTTCCTGTGAAGCGTAAATTAAAATGATATAATTCCTTTTCCGAAGGAATGATATATTTTCTCTCTCACATTTTGGTATCATCAGGTAACTGGTTTTTACTTTACTCTACAACAAAATACCATATTAGTAATACAAACAAAAAATAAAGAGATGATCTTTTTATAATACTTTTTACTACTATCTTTTAGTGATATTTAGAAATGTAATGTGCATTTTTATCTAATATATAGATTTTATTTGTGTATATAGTATATTCAGTGTTCTTACTACCAGGTCCGTTATTCATTGTTGTTAAAAGCTTGTCTCTTCAGCAAACTTTACAGATACATCTGGTTTGTAACAGTGTTAATATGATTGTTCCATTTCCACACTTGGCTTCAACAAGCAGCCCTGTGCATTTTTCTACTGATCAAGCACTGTGCAGCATGATTTAATCGAATTGACTCCAGTCTGTATGCAAGAACTAACCTCCGCCCGGGAGCTGTCAATCTTCATCTATGATTGACAGCTGAGACACCCAATCGCACGGATCCCTGTCTGTGAGAACTGCACATCCTTTTGTTGTTGACTGACACTTGTCTTATCCAATGGTGGATAGGAACTTCCTGTGTCTGTGAACAGTGTACCCCTGATGAAGCATCAGTTCAGATGCGAAACGCGTAGGGCTTTTATTGTTTTTAAGCGGAGGAGGTGAATATCTTCCCTCCACAAGTTTAAATAAACCGTTTTATTACCTCAATCTGGAGTATATCCGAGGTTTGGAGTCTCACTGAGCGCCGCATGTCCTCCCTTTTCCCTTATTTGGGACGATCTCCTATTGTTTCCTGCACTGAACGTTTTTTGTCCGTGCAAGCAAAGGACTGCAGGCTGCCGTGATCTATGGCTTCAAACGGAGCTTACATCAATATACCCATACGAGTGTTGTGCCTCTATTGGAATAGCACAACTAATCCAGGTGAGAACAATTACCTCATCCAGATTTTAAGCTTCTGATTTACTGGACTTCACTATTGTGCGCCTTTATGTCTCCTCTTTTTCCTTTTATTATTGTATACCTTAATTTTAGCTTGAAGGAAGCAAGTACAATATAAATCTCAAGGTGGGGCCCTTAACTGATTCAGGTTTTAATTGTTGAAAGGGTTTTTCCAATGGAAAATTATCTCTCCCAAAGTAGAAATACTTTTGTCCTACACTTTCATTACTTTTTCTGTGGACTTCCTGCAGTTCTACCTCATCTGTTTACTGTCAGGAAGCTCCCTAGCTCTGTGTCTCCATGCACAGAGCTACTGAGCACAGAGCTCTGCGTAGAGCCCATGAGATCAGGTGACCAAAGGGTTTTGGTTTTTTCAAGGCAACCTCTAAAGCCACACCCCATTGTTTATTTCTCATACAGCTTCAACATAAGGTTTGAAACAAGGAACTGACGTTTGTAGGGGAAAAGGATAGACAGAGCATAGCAAAGGATTCTGGGGCTTGTAGTTTTACAGGACATGAAACACTTTTAAACAGGAAATGCTGCTGCTCAGCTATTTTTATTATAATTTATTTTAACCCCTTGAGGACCAAGCAATCTTTTTTATTTTGTCCATCATTGCATTACAAGAGCCACCACTGTTTTGGGTACAGATAACATTGATTAACTTCTTTTTTTTTTACTTTTCAGGGGGACTGGATTAAAAACAAAATTCGCAGTTTTTTTCAGTTTGAAGGGGGTTGTCTCACCATGCTGGTTCGTAGAGCTACAGCCAGCTTCAGACTCCAACTTCCTGGTTGGGGCTATGGGTTACAGTGATTGGCTATCAGCCTGCTTTTTCCTAGCTATTCCTGTTACAGTGACAAAAGTTAGAAAACAATATTTGGCTTTGACATCCAAAAAATATCTGATGCAGAGTACCTTGTAGCGGGAAACCCCTTCACTCTCTGAAGTATGGAGGTTGAACAGGCCCTTGAGAGAGGAAAACGTCAGTGTAGGATCACCTGGATTTGAGGCCCCATTGAAGATCGGGAGGTGGGCTTAAGCAGTTTTGATAAAAATGTAAAAACTAAGAACCTCAAATTTTCATGTACCCTTTAAGAAGCAGAAATGCTTTTTAAAAAAATTCCTATGTGCCTTTCATGGTTCTTTTATTTGGGATAGTGTGCTGCTGGTATTGGATTGTGTTAATGACATGAGTGTTGGAGTTTTGAAATCTATACTACACAGCTTAAAGGTGAAAGCTTGTAATTAACTTAAAAAACAAGCTCCTGTCCTACTTTTGGGACACTCAGCTGGGGAGAGGTTACCAGGGTTTGGGCGGGTAGGCTGCTGGAGTAATCAAAGCAGAGAGAGAGCAGAAAGAGGTGGTCAAAACCCTAGAAAAAATTGTGTACACAAGGGGAGATAAAAACTTCTTGATCTCTTAAACAAAGCAAAATTAGAACATCGATGTATTCGGTAACAGTCTTCATTTACTTTTCTCTACATGTATTAAGATAATTATTGTGGTGGAAAAACACCTTAAAAGTCACCGTATTAACCATATGGTAAACATACTGTGATTTTAATTTTATTCTATGGGTCAGTAAAATTAAATTTTTTTTTAGTATTTCTAAACTTTTTTTAATTTTTCCGTGTAATGGAGCTTTATTTCTGCAGTAATAACTTTTTAGTTTTTATTGGGTTACATAGGAAATTTTTTTGATCACTTTCTGTTATGTTTATTAGAAGAAAATTGGCAAACAAATTGCAATTTTGGCACTTTTTAAAAATTTAAATTTTTATGTTACTCATCATGTCAGATGAATAATGTGATAATTTTATAGTTTGTGTTTTTTGTATTTTTGTAATTTTTGTATATCGTTAGCAAATTTTTTACTAAAAAATTAGAATTTCTTCATTTATTTATGTCTTTTAGTTCTACTATGAGGAGACTTAGCCCCTTAAGGACCTTGCGTTTTTTTGTTGTTGACACGTTAGTATTTCCCTCCTCGGAGCCATAACTTTTTTATTTTTCCACCTACATCGACCTATGAGGGCTTTTATTTTGTGGGACAAGATGTACTTTGTAATGGTGGGATTCACTGTACTATAGAATATACTGGGAAACCGCAAAAAAATTCCAAGTGGGACAAATTGTGAAAAAAACATACTTGCGCCATGTTTGTGGGTGTTTTGCTTTTACGGCGTTCAATCTTCAGTAAATATAACGTGTTATCTGTATTCTACAGGTTGATACGCATCCGGAAATACCAAACATGTAGGGTTTCCATTATGTTATGGTACCGTAAAAAAATTCCAAGCAATTTCTATTTTCGAAATTTGCGGCGCGACGCCGTTTTGTGCGACCAATAACTTTTTTGTACTAACACCTACGGACGTCAGTGAGGCGGCAGTTTTTGCGGGCTGAAGTGTACTTTTTATTGTTAGCAGTTTGGAATGCATGCAACTTTTTTGATCACTTTTATTCCAATTTTTACCAAAAAAACACAATTTTGGCGTTTGGAATTTTTTTTTATTCT
The DNA here is from genome assembly GCA_025379985.1 of Phyllomedusa bahiana. Taxonomy (NCBI): domain Eukaryota; kingdom Metazoa; phylum Chordata; class Amphibia; order Anura; family Hylidae; genus Phyllomedusa; species Phyllomedusa bahiana. The sequence continues at coordinate 10,670 of JAODAL010040236.1, forward strand.
ACGGTGTTCAGCGTATGGGATAAATGATGTTATATTTTTATAGATCGGACTTTTTCGGAAGCGGCGATACCAAATATTTGTAACTTTTTTATTATTTTATTTTTTTATTTGTAAAATGACGAAAGGGGGGTTATTTGAACTTTTAATACTTTTTTTTACACTTTAAAAAGTTATTTATTTTTTTTACTTTAACATTGAGTCCCCTTAGGGTGCTTCACCACTAGGTGGCACGATCGTTAATACAGCCTAATGCATTGCATAGACAATGCATTAGGGTGTACCAAGATGCGGTTTCCCCACTTCCTGCCTGGGGCCGGAAGTGGGGTAATTAAAAACATGGTAGCGACAGAGGCTTTCACAAGGCTTCCCGCTGCCATGTCCAGGCATCAGATCGTCGCAGTTATGCTGCAGGGACTTCGATCGCAGTGAAGAACGGTGCGCGGCACCGCTTTTCATTCATTTAGACGGCGCGGCCATCTTAAGAGCTTAAACAGTTTGGATCCCAGGTTTCTCCAGTCCCCGCCAACAAAAGACATCTTGGGGCCCTTTCATGGGTCGTCTCACTACAAAGCTTAGCTTTCAACATGTAAGGACTAGTGTTGAGCGAACAGTAAAAAGTTCTAGTTCGATTAGAACCTCGAACTTTTGTGAGTTCAGTTTGAAGTTCTATTCGAACTCGAACTTCGAAGCCCATTAAACTCAATGGGAGAAGATGTTTGGGGTTAATTTTTAAAACCTATACAGGTGAGGAGAAGCTGTCATTACCATCCATAACAGTAAACTGGATACTTGGAACAACTTAGTGAAGACAATTTGGCTCTAATGCCGTGTTCACGCGGCTTATTCAAGCCGTAATTGCGGGATGGATCCCGCCCGCAATACGGCTTGAATAAGGGCCGGGGGCGGGGCACGGTGGGGGAGCTGCCCGCCGGCCCCATAGACAATGCATTATTTATGGCGCGTACGCGCCGTAAATAATGTGCATGTCACTTTCTCCTCCCGCGGGCGGATTCGCCGAGCGTGGAGAGGAGACGGAATTCCATGGTTCTCTTTGAGAGCTGTGTATTACTTTATTTACTCCGACGTATTGGCGCCTTACTTACGCCCAAATCCGGCGCGCAGTACGGCGCAATTCCGCGGCAGAATAAGCCGTGTGAACGAGGCCTAAGAGTGACTGAAAAAAACTGAGAGGCTTAAAATACTTCATTCCTTTCAATGGCTAACTGAAAAGATGAGGCAGCTTGCAAGAGGGGGTAGTATAGGAGCGCAGCGGTAGCAGTGCTACGGGGCCCCTGCACCCTGGGGGGCCCAAAAAAGCCCCTATGAAAAATGGGTTTTGGGGAGAGGGTGTGGTTATACAATTTGAACCCAAAATGCAAAAACAGAACTTTTGGGCATGAGTATGTTTTAGAAAATAAAAGATTCTGTATACTATTTCCTGATATGAGATTTTGGCGTTAGTGCCTGAAATGTCCCCAAAAATAACAGCTTTGGGTGTGGAAAAAGATGCAGCAGCAATCCCAAAACCCCAAAAACTATTGTGGTATGGGAGGAAAACTATCTAACTAAGGCAGTCTGTACGTGCAGAGAGTGGCTGAAATGGCGTTAAAAGGGGAAATATATATAACATGGTCATGTAAATTTAGCAGCCAAAAAAGCCTCCCCTCAGCGATGCGTTTTTGAATTCTCCGTGTTTGCACTATTGGAGGGCCAAAAAAAGTGCAAAAGGTGATTGGATGGCGCCAAAAGTGCAGAAAGGTGTTGGATGGACCAAAAGTGCGGGGAGAGGGTTGAATAAAAACAAAAAATGAGGTGTCAGAAAGAAATTTGAACTTTCTAGAAGAACGTAAAATGTTCGGGTTTGAGTTCTACAAATTTAGAAAAATTGTATAAAAAACTTAACTTTTTAGAAAAGTTCGATAATACTGTAGGGAACAGTAAGTGGACCTTTGCCCAAATACATTGCTTTGTTTTTTTTTGCTTTGTTGAGGAGATGAAAGAGATTTTTTGCTTCAGTACACCAAGTTTCTTGACCTGTTTTCTCTCTGATTTTTTTCTTATGGAGAAGGGAGTGACGTCATAAAGGTCGGAAAAAGAACTCCCGGCAGTTTGAGAACGGTGTGTTATCCCTAGCAAACAAGGAGACTAATTCCTTGTTTATTTTAAAAGTTCTAAAACCCCTTTCTCTATAAATAACTATCTTGTTTCCATTCGTGCAATTAGAAGAGTGGAAAATACGGGCTGATTGCAAATCATGTATAGAACCCCCCACAGCCTGCAGGAAGTGGGTTGTATGACTCAAAAGCTGTTTGTGGCTAATGCAAACAAAATTGGTGAGACAAGCTTTAAAGGGTTAAAAACACTATTGAGTCAGCAGAGGGAAAGTACAAGACCAGAAAACAACACGGGAAATGAATGAAGATCGACAAGCCTTTGAGATATTTTTTTTTTGGGACTAAGATGTTATAATAAAAAAGCATCAGAAAAAAAAATCAATTTGTTTTTTTTCCTTTGTGACATGGAGGGCATTTGAAACAAACCTTGCCATCTGGAGGCCCTTAGTTTTTTATCCCTTGTTAAAAACTTGACTGCCCAAAGTGAGGATGTATATGAGAGCGTATTTTTTGTACCCCTTGGTTAGGTCTACAGATTTGATGAAAATACAAATTTTTTTTTTCACCAAACTGGTCGGGCGGCACAAAGGGCAAACTTTTTATTTGGCTATAAAATATCCCTTTTGCAAACCCCTTTTTTTTGTGTTACATTGTAAAAACCAATTCCTGGAAAACCCCTTGTTTTTTAGCCCCGGGACCAGATTCAAAGCAATGCAAAATTTAAAAAAGGGTGCAGAATTTATTAAAAAATTCTTTAGACCCCGCGTTTAATTTCCCATGTTTGTGCGTTATTGTATCCGTTCATGCAATTAAAAAAAAAATATCTCGGGTTTCCCCTGGAGCTGAAGCTTTGTGCTAGAAGAGGAGCCCCCACGGGCCTAGAGCTATGAAATATTAATTCAAAAACCATGATTTTGATTTCCCAAAAACCCGTAAAAATTAAAAAATATGCAGTAAATTAAAAAATCCCATGGCGCAAAAGGGGCCCGGAGAGAAGGCGGCGTGGATCCTTCCTTCTCAGGGAACACGACAGTTTCTAAATTAGGGGTTAAAAAAGATTTTGCTAAAGCAGATAATGAGCAGAAAACGGAGGTCGTACCCGATACATCGGCCGTGGAGGGAGAAAAAGTGGCTTTTTTATTTTTTAGCATTTTCTTTAAAATTAGGCTGTTGCCCCTGTTTGCGCAAAAAAACGCCGTCGGGTCCCTGCAAAGGAATGTGGGGAAAATGACGGAAAAAAGCAAAGCTCCGGCGTAAATTTTCAACATGTTCTGTGTTTCGCCCGATTTTAAACCCCAAAGTAAAAAAAACCTTGTGGTGTAAACCACAGCGGGGTTTTTCATTTCGGTTATGCGCACGGGCACGTCGGATTCTTGGCTGATTCAAAATACTGAAACCCCCCATAAAAACCCAGGGGGTTTTCTGTGCTGTGGGATTTTGCTTTATTTTGCATTGTTCCCAAGATTTTACACAAAAACACATAATCGTGATTGTTGTGGTTTCCCAAAGAAATCTTTAGGGCGGACTTTTCATGGAAAATTAAAAAGAATGCATAAAACAATTCGTAAAAATTGGGTTGCCAGCTTTAGAAGTGCACCTCTATGCCTACCAGGTGCCCCTTATTTAATGAGGTTTCTTAGGGGGCTAGGGAAGACTGTGGTGGTTGTGGCTGCTGCCCCTTTTCCCCGTGCTATATCCCCCGCCACGAAAATGGACATTTATTTTGTTTAATAGTTAATGGTATTATTATTTTTATTTATCTATCTATTCATATCTATCTTTTTATCTCACATCTCTATTTTTTTATCTATCTACTTTCTCCATCTTCTTCATTCTTTCTATCTATTATCTATCTAATCTCTAATTATCACTATCTTCTATTATATCTATTATCTAGTAAAAAATGACCTCCAAATGGGGGTTAATAGTTGTTAATTAGAAGCAAATTTCGTGTCGGGAAATTTATTCAATCCCCGTTCTTGTTAAGAAAATGTTTCCCCCGCGGTCATCAGGGTACTAGTTTAAAAGGGGGTTGTTCCCTACGAAGATTTTGTTGAAAATGTGGGGGCCAAAAAAACTAAGGGTAGTCCTTGGTTTTATTTGGGAAAGTGCTAAGTTTTAGGAAGGGTGGGTTTTTTTTGTGCTTAGCAACAGTGTTTGTTTATGGTCAGGGAAGCATTCTGTCCTGCCCAGGTCGTGCACATGCAAAAGAAAGGCAGTGAAGATGAGGGGCAGGGATGTGTGTATTGGCAGGCATGGAGGAGAAGCAGTCAGAGGACTTGCCGGGGGGTTGTGTGTATTGGCAGCGACATGCAGGGACAAGAGTCAGTGAAGAGCGGGGGAGGGTGTATTGGCAGCCACAGGGATGTGTGTATAGGCAGCCACAGGGATGGAGGAGAGGCAGTGAAGAGGATACAATACAAACAACCCCCCTGCAAGTCCTCTCACTGCTTCTCCTCCGTGCCTACCAATACACACATCCCTGCCCCTCCTCTTCACTGCCTTTCCTTTGCATGTGCACGACCTGGGCAGGACAGAATGCTTCCCTGACCAGTAAACAAACACCGTTGCTAAGAACATGTAAACCAGCCCGTTCTCTAAAACTGTAGCACTTTGCCAATAGTAACCAAGGACGTACATCCTTAGATTTTTGGTCCCCACATTTTCAACTATGATCTTCGTAGTGAGACAACCCCTTTAAGTCAATCACAAGACATCGAATTAGCTTGATACATCTCATATCTCTATCTCATATCTATCTATCTATATCATATCTATCCATCTATCTATCTCATATCTACAGTGGTGGCCAAAAGTATTGGCATCCCTGCAATTCTGTCAGATAATACTCAGTTTCTTCCTGAAAATGATTGCGATCACAAATTCTTTGGTATTAATATATTCATTTATTTTGCTTGCAATGAAAAAACACAAAAGAGAATGAAACAAAAATCAAATCATTGATCATTTCACACAAAACTCCAAAATGGGCCGGACAAAAGTATTGGCCCCCTCAGCCTAATACTTGGTAGCACAACCTTTAGCCAAAATAACTGCGAACAACCGCTTCCGGTAACCATCAATGAGGTTCTTACAATGCTCTGCTGGAATTTTAGACCTTTCTTCTTTGGCAAACTGCTCCAGGTCCCTGAGATGTGAACGGTGTCTTCTCCAAACGGCCATTGTGAGATCTCTCCACAGGTGTTCTATGGGATTCAGGTCTGGACTCATTGCTGCCACTTTAGACTTCTCCAGTGCTTTCTCTCAAACCATTTTCTAGTGCTTTTTGAAGTGTGTTTTGGGTCATTCTCCTGCTGGAAGACCCATGACCTCTGAGGGAGACCCAGCTTTCTCACACTGGGCCCTACATTATGCTGCAAAATTTGTTGGTAGTCTTCAGACTTCATAATGCCATGCACACGGTCAAGCAGTCCAGTGCCAGGGGCAGCAAAGCAACCCCAAAACATCAGGGGACCTCCGCCATGTCTGGCTGTAGGGACCGTGTTCTTTTCTTTGAATGCCTCTTTTTTTTTCCTGTAAACTCTATGTTGATGCCTTTTCCCAAAAAGCTCTACTTTTGTCTCATCTGACCAGAGAACATTCTTCCAAAACGTTTTTAGGCTTTTCAGGTAAGTTTGGGCAAACCTCCAGCCTGGCTTTTTTATGTGTCGGGGTAAGAAGTGGGGTCTTCCTGGGTATCCTCCCATACAGTCCCTTTTCATTCAGACGCCGACGGATAGTACGGGCTGACACTGTTGTACCCTCGGACTGAAGGGCAGCTTGAACTTGTTTGGATGTTAGTCTCTCTCTATTCTGCTATTATCTATTATCTCATATCTATTTTTCATATCTTTATATGTGTCATCTATCTACCTATCTTTCATATTTGTCTATCTTTCATATTTGTCTATCTACCTAGCTATCTACAGTATAATGTCACATCTATCTATCTATCTATCTATCTATCTATCTATCTATCTATCTCTATCTATCAAGGCCAAACTGTCTTATGTATGGTCTAAGACAGTGTTTCTCAACTCCAGTCCTCAGGACCCACCAACAGGTCATGTTTTCAGGATCTCCTATAGAATGCGCAGACAATAATTAAATCACCTGAGCAGCATAATGACATCACCTGTGCAATGCTAAGGAAATCCTGAAAATGTGACCTGTTGGTGGGTCTTGAGGACTGGAGTTGAGAAACACTGGTCTAAGAGCTATACATGTAAAATTGTAAATCTCTATCCCCCATTAAGATCTCCTTTATATATATATATATTTTTTTTTTTTAATTAAATTTAACATCCATTACAATTTCGTTTTTTTTGTTACATGTTTCCAATTCCTCTACCACTCTTTCCGGAACCATAGATGTACATAATCAAATTCTTGCTACCTTCAGCCACCACTAGAAGGAGCTCACATCTGCATTTATATTGCTATTAAACTCAATTGGATCTGTAAATATGTGTTTGCAGTGAGCTCCACCTAGTGGTGGCTGCAAGGGAAATCTTTTTGACTGTGTGATGGGAAGCAGTTTAGAGCTGGGCCCCTCTCACCATTGTCTTCACCTGTGGTATACTGTATAGCAGGTATGAACGAAAGGCAGGTATGGCTGTGACAACCTCTGGGAATGGGTGCCATAATGGCTTTTAGGAATTGCATAGAAAGTAGAAAATCCTGGCTTGTGTGGGCCTGGAATGGTTCAAGTACCTATGGTTATATCCAGTCCTGCTATAAGGAGAATATCCTGGGAATATTTTCCTTGCAGGCAATGTTCACATGCAAAGGAATTCTAGAAATAGTGTGTACAGTATTAATAAATGATGAATTTTGCTTATTCCTGCTGTTATATATGATAAATAATGCATTAATATGACCATAGTGAGATGCTCGCTGGCCAGTAATCATCTCTGTAGGGTAGAAAGATCTACAGTATCTGTAGGCCGTATCAGGGGAATTGATCCATTGACCTGAATCCTTGGTTCTCATTGAGTTCCTTTAATTGCTTCTAAGTATGAAAATACATAAATTTAAGGAAAACTTCACCTAAACAAAGGCAGAAAAAAAAATCTACATTTCAAACTTCCCATCCGAGTGTCGTTCTTTGACTTACCTTTTTACTTGTCTTTTCACTTCTGAATTAAATGCAAAGTCTGCTGGCTACTACCTAAAATCTGTCACCAAGCGACCTTGCAGCTGAGCTCTGTGTGGCTCCCACAATGCACTGCTGTCTGGTAAAAGGACAGTGGCAGAATTTTTAATACAGGATTAGATAGGAATGGAGTTTAAGGTACAAAAATATTTGTGTTGTCTCTACAGATCCATTGAGAACATAAGTAATGAATGGTGGGGTTGGGTTTACAGACAGAAATGAGCTACGTAAGAAGTTGAGTCACTGCATAATAATATTACATTACTTATTTTGAACTGAAGTAGATCCTGTATACTGAGTTGTACAGAGTCACTGTGTACATATATTACTGATCCTGTACTGATCCTGAGTTATATCCTGTATTATCCTCCAGAGCTGCACTCACTATTCTGCTGGTGCAGTCACTGTGTACATACATTACATTACTGATACTGTACTGATCCTGAGTTATATCCTGTATTATCCACCAGCGCTGCACTCACTATTCTGCTGGTGCAGTCACTGTGTACATACATTACTTATCCTGTACTGATCCTGAGTTACATCCTGTTTTATACTCCAGAGCTGCACTCACTATTCTGCTGGTGCGGTCATGTGTACATACATTACTTATTCCTGCACTGATCCTGAGTTACATCCTGTATTATCCTCCAGAGCTTCACTCACTATTCTGCTGGTGCAGTCACTGTGTACATACATTACAATACTTATCCTGCACTGATCCTGAGTTACATCCTGTATTATATTCCAGAGCTGCGTTCACTATTCTGCTGGTGCAGTCACTGAGTAAATTCATTACTACACCAGAACTGTACCTGTGGAACATCCTTTATCATACTCCAGAGCTGAGCTCACTATTCTGCTGGTGCAATCACTGTGTACATACATTACTTAGCCTGTACCTATCCTGAGTTACATCCTGTATTATACTCCAGAGCTGCACTCACTATTCATGCTGGTGCAGTCACTGTGTACAATACATTACTTATCCTGTACTGATCTTGAGTTATATCCTGTATTATACTCCAGAGCTGCACTCACTATTCTGCTGGTGCAGTAACCGTATATACATTACTTATCCAGTACTGATCCTGAGTTACATCCTGTATTATACTCCAGAGCTGCACTCACTATTCTGCTGGTGCAGTCACTGTGTACATACATTACTTATCCTGTACTGATCCTGAGTTACATCCTGTATTATACTCCAGAGCTGCACTCACTATTCTGCTGGTGCAGTCACTGTGTACATACATTACTTACCCTGTGCCTATCCTGAGTTACATCCTGTATTATACTCCAGAGCTGCACTCACTATCCTGCTGGTGCAGTCACTGTACACATACATTACATTACTTATCCTGTACTGATCCTGAGTTACATCCTTTATTATACTCCAGAGCTGCACTCACTATTCTGCTGGTGCAGTCACTGTGTACATACATTACTTATCCTGTACTGATCCTGAGTTACATCCTGTATTATCCTCCAGAGCTGCACTCTCTATTCTGCTGGTGCAGTCACTGTCTACATACATTACTTATCCTGGGGTGATCCTGAGTTACATCCTGTATTATCCTCCAGAGCTGCACTCACTATTCTGCTGGTGCAGTCACTGTGCACATACATTACTTATCCTGAGTTACCTATTGAATTATACTCCAGAGCTTCACTCACTATTCTGCTGGTGCAGTCAATGTGTACATACATTACTTATCCTGTACTGATCTTGGGTTATATCCTGTATTATACTCCAGAGCTGCACTCACTATTCTGCTGGTGCAGTCACTGTGTACATACATTACTTATCCTGTACTGATCCTGAGTTACATCCTGTATTATACTCCAGAGCTGCGCTCACTATTCTGCTGGTGCACTCACTGTGTACATACATTAGTTATCCTGTACTGATCCTGAGTTACATCCTGTATTATACTCCAGAGCCGCACTCACTATTCTGCTGGTGCAGTCACTGTGTACATACATTACTTATCCTGTACTGATCCTGAGTTACATCCTGTATTATACTCCAGAGCTGCACTCACTATTCTGCTGGTGCAGTCACTGTGTACATACATTATATTACTTATCCTGTACTGATCCTGATATTATCCTTTAGAGCTGCACTCACTATTCTGCTACTTGCTGTTATAAACAGTAGACCAGTTTATTGTCAGACACACTACACGTGGTTTAGCTGAGCTCCTATCACATGGAGAATGTTGATTTTTCTTTATCGGATTACTTGGTGTGTCTGGTGCTCAGATGACATTTCCTAAAATGCAAATCATCAGATTGAAATGTACTCGTCTGCCAACTTCAGGGCTGAAATCACCAGCCACTCCCTGCTTGTTCGGTGTCTGCACATAGTTGGCTTTGCTGATTTGCCCTCTGGAAAGTGTCCTTCTTTACATCAGACACTTTGTGACCTCCTTTATCTGGGTCTTCAAGGAAACGCTTGCCCAGAACAGCAGGAGGGGGTTACATAATTACCACGCTGCCTCCAAGGAGAGATGGCTGCTCGACTCCCCACTGATGAGCATTTAGCCTAAATGCACTGTACAACCCATCGGCAATTCCGTCTTTTTTTCCTCATTTTTGACAGCAGTGTACAAAGTAAAGTGATCAATTCTTAGATAAAGGTGCGCGGAGAAAATTACAGCATGGAAGTGTCTTCCAGTAAATTATTCTGAGGGATGTAATGAATAATGTATGGACATGCGGGCTACGTTGTGGATCTGAGCAGCCGTCAAACCTCTCAAGTTGAAGAAAAGATTTTTTTTCGGTTTCTAGATTTACGAGGGCAGGTTCAGGAACTCAGGTAACACAGCTCTCATTTTTTTTTCTCTGTCGTCTAAATTTAGCAATTTTTTTATTTTATGTAGTTCAGTAACATTGAGGGTAGATAGAAAATGAAAAGGAAGGAGCCAACAATAAAAAGCAAAACAAAAAGAATAACATTGGTGCTGGATCCTGAAGCTCTGGATTCTTCCACGTTGGCCATCTAGTCGTGGGAGCCCCATCCATGTAGGGGGCTCCATCATTTTATAGACTCTCCAAGCCCCTTTTCGGATTCAGAATGTCATAAAAGTAAAATTTCTGACTGTGTGCAGCCACCACTAGAGGAAGATCACTGTATACAGTCTTGTATCGCGCCCGTTAGAGGCTACAGACACCTTTGAAATGGAAACAATAATGTTTGCATGTTAATAACTACCTAGAATGATAAAGATGCAACGTTTTATCTATCTATCCCATATCTATCTATCTATCTATCTATCTATCTCATATCTATCGATCTATCTCATATCTATCTATCGATCTATCTATCTATCTATCCCATATCTATCTATCTCATATCTATCTATCGATCGATCTCATATCTGTCTATCTATCTATCCCATATCTATCTATCTATCTATCTAGAAAAATGTAGAAGAAAATTCGGGGATTTGCGGCGCACGTGTAACCACCAGTTAAAAATACACTTCGATATATGTTGCACGAAGTGTTCTGCTTTATTTAAAATCAGCGAAGAGAGTTTCATCAATCCGCTATATAAAATCAGGCAGACACTGCTACAGCCCTACGCGTTTCACGCCTACACTGGCGCTTCATCAGAGGCATCATGTGTAAGTGAAAGTCATAGATATTTAAAATGTAACATAGTTGTTAATTGGCTATCATATGTGTCAATCCAAGAAAAAAGGGCAATACACTACGTGGAAATCCCTAAAGAAGCATTTATGCTATCTATCATACATGAAAAAACTTTGAGACTCTCGGTTCACATATTTTGATCAAAAGATGCTTAAGCTGCCCACGACTTTCAACGTGATCTCAAATCGGGCAGTCCTATCCTATCTTTACCTCTCAATCGAGCCAATCAGGCCTCCCGCTGGGTCAACCGACCTCCATTATTCAGAGAGAAAAAAATAAAAAAAACACCCAACCTGCAAAGCTGCCCTTCTTATGACAGCCTGTGAGAGTGGGCGGGGACAGAAAACACAAAATGGAAGCACCCCTTCCTTTCCATCTAGGTTAAAATCAATCTACACTAAGTATAACGTATGTTTCTGCACACAAAAACATTTCTGAAAAAACGTATGCAAACCTGGGTGCCACTGGCAGGGCTGCGGCACACATGTAATTATACATGTACACACACAGACCGCCGCCAGCGGCACATTTCTGCAAAAAGGGCAATACTTGGTGTACATTGATTTTAACCTAGATGGAAAGGAAGGGGTGCTTCCATTTTGGGTTTCTGTCCCCGCCCACTCTCACAGGCTGTCATAAGAAGGGCAGCTTTGCAGGTTGGGTGTTTTTTATTTTTTCTCTCTGAATAATGGAGGTCGGTTGACCCAGCGAGAGGCCTGATTGGCTCGATTGAGAGGTAAAGATAGGATAGGACTGCCTGATTTGAGATCACGTTGATAGTCGTGGGCAGCTTAAGCATCTTTTGATCAAAATATGTGAACCGAGAGTCTCAAAGTTTTTTAATCCAAGAAAAAGACTCTAACGTCGATTCACAGCTTGACACACATCGGTCACCCGTATTTAGAATTCAACAATGCTGCTGATAGGCCTTGATATATGTCAATCAACCAGAGACTCTGTCGTTGATTCACGGTTTCACAAATGCCCAGGTTACAAATGTTACAATATCACCGACGGGTTACTCCACATGTCAGTAACATCGACATCAAGTTTTTCAACCAATCTGCTTTTTATAGTGAGCGATCTTAGAGCGCACCGAGTTATTTATATTCATCACTAGCTAAAGCGCTAGATTTAATGTACCGCTCGTACCATTTTAGATCTTCATAGATATCTATTAAATAGATCTACTATAACTAACAACCTAGAAGTAACCTGGATTAAAAACATAGTATTATCCTCAGTCAATCACTCTGCATGTCGATCCTACTGACATCTGGTTTAAAACACTGTTCTCTTATAACAATAGGACTGTAAAATATCTAATATATTGCTATCTTTAATATACAAACTAGTAAAATTACAACAAAGGTGTTTATAATACTAACTAATACCCTATATAAATATATAATTATAATCTACCATATAAAAACTAATATAGACATATAACACTAAAAATACAAAAATCTATACAAAAATGTTAATATTAACAAATAACCGGTGGTTGTACTGAACTATGCTACTAAAATATATATTACATAAGGATTTTCAGAAAATCAATAATAGGGTAACTAATGAAACCATTAAATATGAAAAAAATCTTTTTACACATAAAAAAAATATATTAAATCGTGATAAAGAAACTCTGCTCATGGTCAATAAGATTCAGCCTTGTGACCTGATTAAAAACAAACAGAAATTTGTACATAATAATAATAATAATAATAATAATAAAAGAACGAAATCTATAGATCTTAATAATACACCTAGATCACGAGCATCCTCTTTTGTAAATTCAAAATACCACAATAGAAATAAAAACAACAACATAAATAATGATAATAGTCTAAATGTTGCGATATCAACAGATAAAACAAATGCAACTAAACTTAATTATAATGTTTTAGGTGCTAGACCTAAAATACTCACAAAGAATGTGGAACAAGCAGCAAATGAGGATATTTCTTCAAAACCCTCATGTACCATGGTTTTACCTACATCTACCAATATACCAGTAGTTATGGATTTGAATAATATATCACATCAAACTATGGTAGAATTTGAGAAAAACGGTACCAAGTTTATCTCTATGGCATCCATCAATACTGATAATATTAATAGTAATAGATTTGTCTATAGAAAATGGGACTACCAACATTAATAATACGGGACAAGACACCGAGTCATCTAGGAATATACAAACGCTAGATCTTTCTTCCAATATTATGAATACATCACTAGCAGGAAATAGTTCATCAGTGGGTGTACCCTAAATAAACATGATATATCCCACTCCTCCAAGATGAATTTGGCTATAAAAGCAAGATACATCAAGGAAAAATTTGGGGAAAGGAAAAAAAGAATACAATAGGAAGAAATTAGATAACCAGGATTCTTTTTTATCTGAACCTGCCTCACCAAGTATTTCACAATTCACAATACATGATTTTTCAGTAGAAAGCACTAATTCCCACCACGAGCACAATGACACTTCGACACGAAATTCAGGGACACTTTCTCCTCATACCCATGATAACAATAGGGATTTAACACATAATTTAGGGACACCTTCTTTTTTAGAGATCAATTTCACTCAGGACCAACTTTTCAGGGTGCAGGGAACACCAAACCAACTAAAAAGAAAAGGTTCCATAGAGGCTCCAGAGGAGGAACCAGTAGGAAAAAAAAGAAGGCCTGGAACCAAAGAGGTGACACTAAAATCCCCACTAGATATCACTGAATTAGGGATTTTTAATTTATCCAATCATATACTAACCAATACAGAGATTGACCTTTTATCTAAGGGTCTATATTATTGCCCAACAAATGATAAAATCAAACCATTTGATTTGTTTATCGATTTTAATCATTTTGTTCGCAAGATGACACTAACTAGACATTTTGTGATAAATCCTACTAATACTGAGAAAGATGAAACAATAACAGTGAAATTAAAGGAATTCAAACCGAAGTCCAAATTTTACCCAATTAGTTCTCAAGGACATTTATTAAAAACTTTTTATCAGTTAGTTTCAGATGAACTTCAAAATATTCCTAATGTAAATCAAAATAAAACGAAATCAAACTTAACTTTAAATGAACAAAAAGCAATGAGAAATTTACAACAAAATGATCAGATCGTGATTCGACCAGCAGATAAAGGAGGTGGTATAGAGTCTTATTATATATTGTGTCAAGATGACCCCTTTCCTAATGTCCAAAAGGAATTATATAAACTTATTGATAAAGCGCATGTATAGGGTATTATCGATAAGAACACTCAATTATTTTTGTATATAAAAGAACCTAATACCCCTTATTTTTATTACCTTCCTAAGCTTTACAAGAATAGAAAAACACCACCAGGTCGCCCCATTATTGCAGGGATTAATTCCTCAACAAATAATCTTTCCCAATTTGTAGATTTTCATCTACAACCATATGTAGTCCAACTAAGTAGTCATCTAAAAGACTCCGGGCATTTGATTTCTCTCTTATCTGATCTAAAACTAGAAGGAAAACATATTTTATTAACGCTTGATGTGACATCATTATACACTAATATTACACATGAATTAGGTCTTAAATGCATCCAATATTTTTTAGAGAGGGACTCTTCAGTATCTGAGCCCTATAAGATTTTTTTACTGTCTTGTGTAAAGTTTATATTGAAATAATAATTTTTTTCAAATATGGTGGCGCCACCTATTGGCAAAAAAGAGGAACTGCAATGGGAACCAAAATGGCGCCCTCTTATGCCAATCTTTATATGGGACTTTTTGAAGAACTATTTATATACTCATATCCTCGGTATGACAATGTCCTGTTATATAAAAGGTTTATCGATGACCTATTGTTCATCTGGAAAGGACCAGAGGATGAAATAGGTAATTTTTTAAATCATCTAAATTCCAACAATTGGGGAATTTCCTTCTCAACACAAATTAATCATCAGGAAATAGAATTTTTGGATTTGAAAATTTCTATTAGTGGAAATAATTTGATTACTTCAACCTTCTTTAAGACAGTAGATATGAATAGTTTTATTAATTTTAATAGTGCCCATCATAAGCCTTGGCTTACTAATATTCCATATGGACAAATGAAAAGACTTCAAAGAAATTGTACTGAGGATGAAACTTTTAAAAAACAATCTTCTCTTCTGGAAAAGAGATTTTTGGAAAAACAATATCCTAGAAAATTAGTCAGTGATGCCATTGAGAAAACCAGTGCACTTACCCAAAAGGATTGTTTGACAGGAGAACAAAAACACAAAAATAAGGGAGAGTACCAACGTGTTAAATTTTCATTGATAACACAATTTAAAACTGCACATGGGAAAATTAAAAATATTCTACAAAAACATTGGCATCTGATTAAAAGAGACCCATTCTTGGGGCCTCTAGCTCCAGAGAAACCAAGTTTAGTATTTAGAAGAGGGACAAATTTGAAAAGTATTTTAGCCCCCAGTCTTTTAAAAAATTCCTCCATTAAAAATAATGATATAATTTTAGAAAAAGGTAGTTTTCACTGCAAGTGTTCTGGATGACTTTGTTGCAAAAGTGTTATGGAGAATTTTTTTTTTACATCAAATACCACACAAGAAGTCTTTGACATCAAACATCAGACTGTAAAAGTCAATTTGTCATATATCTAATCCAGTGCACATGCAAAGTGCAGTATATAGGATGAAAAATCTGTCCTTTACATGTGAGGCTCAATGGACATAGAGCTAGTAACAAAAAAGGAGACCTAAGACAAACTGTGGCAAGGCACATTAATGAGAAACACAAGCAGGATTTTTCGGTAATAAATATTCCTATAGATCAAATATCCAGTGATTGTTCCAACAGATTTCAATTGCTTAAAAAAAAGAGATCTATTGGATGTATAGGCTAAAAACAGTCCAAGCTGACGGTTTAAATGAATTAGTAGAACTCATACATTAACATAGGTATATATTTTAGATATGGAAGTAGATTTTATATATTTTAGTAGCATAGTTCAGTACAACCACCGGTTATTTGTTAATATTAACATTTTTGTATAGATTTTTGTATTTTTAGTATTATATGTTTATATTAGTTTTTATATGGTAGATTATAATTATATATTTATATAGGGTATTAGTTAGTATTATAGACACCTTTGTTGTAATTTTACTAGTTTGTATATTAAAGATAGCAATATATTAGGTATTTTACAGTCCTATTGTTATAAGAGAACAGTGTTTTAAACCAGATGTCAGTAGGATCGACGTGCAGAGTGATTGACTGAGGATAATACTATGTTTTTAATCCAGGTTACTTCTAGGTTGTTAGTTATAGTAGATCTATTTAATAGATATCTATGAAGATCTAAAATGGTACGAGCGGTACATTAAATCTAGCGCTTTAGCTAGTGATGAATATAAATAACTCGGGCGCTCTAAGATCGCTCACTATAAAAAGCAGATTGGTTGAAAAACTTGATGTCGATGTTACTGACATGTGGAGTAACCCGTCGGTGATATTGTAACATTTGTAACCTGGGCATTTGTGAAACCGTGAATCAACGACAGAGTCTCTGGTTGATTGACATATATCAAGGCCTATCAGCAGCATTGTTGTATTCTAAATACGGGTGACCGATGTGTGTCAAGCTGTGAATCGACGTTAGAGTCTCTTTCTTGGATTGACACGTATGATAGCCAATTAACAACTATGTTACATTTTAGATATCTATGACTTTCACTTACCCGTGATGCCTCTGATGAAGCGCCAGTGTAGGCGTGAAACACATAGGGATGTAGCAGTGTCTGCCTGATTTTATATAGCGGATTGATGAAATTCTCTTCGCTGGTTTTAAATAAAGCAGAAAACTTCGTGCAACATATATCGAAGTGTATTTTTTAACCGGTGGTTACACGTGCGCCGCAAATCCCCGAATTTTCTTCTACATTTTTCTATATTTAACCTGTTGTTTTCCTAACAACGGGAGAGGGATCGCTGGCAGCCGTATACCTGGAACCTGGGGATCAAGGATCTGTAAATAAGCTTGATGGAGAGTTGTGCCTCATATATCTAGCACAATTGAATCAGGTTAGAAGCCTATCTACCTTCTGTATAACCTAATATTATTTATTTCACTATTGTGCGTTTTTTTGTCTCTTCCCTCTTTCTTTATCTATCTATCTATCTATCTCATATCTATCTATCTATCTATCTCATATCTATCTATCTGTCTCATATCTATATCTATCTCCTATCTATCTATCTACCTCCTATCTATCTATCCCATATCTATCTATCTATCTATCTATCTATCCCATATCTATCTATCTATCTATCTATCTATCTATCTCATATCTATCTATCTATCTCATATCTATCTATCTATCTATCTAATATCTTTCTGTTGATTGATCTGTCTCTATGTCTATCTAAATCACATACAGTTGAAACCAGAAGTTTACATACACTATATAAAAATACACATATGAATTTTTTTCTCACTGTCTGACATGAAATCAGAATAAACCTTCCCCGATTTAGGTCAATTAGGAACCAAAATTATTTATATTTATATATAATTATATTTTTATTATTTTATATTATTTTCTGCTAAGTCAGAAGTTTCCATACACTAGGATTACTCTGCCTTTCACCGCACCCCCTGCTGCCGCCGAGGAGATCTCTGGGAGCTGCATGCAGTGTAGTCGCGTGTGACGTCACGCTGCTACCCGCTCAGCAGTCCGGAGCTGGACGCGCGGACCGAGGCTGGTAACACGTACGGGGGGGCATCTACTGGCTACAGGGGGCATTCACCTGGCTACAGGGCATTTGGCTACGGAGGGGCATCACTGGTACAGGGGGGCATGTACTGGCTAACGGGTATCAGTGGCTACAGGGGGGCTTATCTACTGCTACAGGGGGCATCACTGGCTACAGGGGGGCATTACTGGCTACAGGGGGCATCTAGTGGCATACAGGGGTGTATCTACTGGCTACAGGGGATCTATGGCTAAAAGGGGATCTACTGGCTACAGGGGGTATCTACTGGCTATAAGGGGCATCTATTGCTACAGGGGGCATTATGGCTACAGGGGGCATCTACTGGCTACAAGGGGGGTATCTACTGGCTACAAGGGGGAATTACTGGCTACAGGGGGAATCTACTGGCTACAGGGGGCATCACTGGTACAGGGGCATTACAGGCACAAGGGGGATATCTACTGGCTACAGGGGGCATCTACTGGCTACAGGGGGCATCTACTGGCTACAGAGGGGCATCTACTGGCTACAGGGGCATCTACTGGCTACAGGGGCATCTACTGGCTACAGGGGGCATCTACTGGCTACAGGGGGCATCTACTGGCTACAGGGGGCATCTACTGGCTACAAGGGGCATCTACTGGCTACAGGGGCATCTACTGGCTACAGTGGGCATCTACTGGCTACAGGGGCATCTAGTGGCTACAGGGGGGCATCTAGTGGCTACAGGGGGCATCTAGTGGCTACAGTGGGATGTACTGGCTACAGGGGGAATGTACTGGCTACAGGGGCATCTAGTGGCTACAGGGGGCATCTACTGGCTACAGGGGGGCATCTACTGGCTACAAGGGGGGTATCTACTGGCTACAGGGGGCATCTACTGGCTACAGGGGGCATCAAGTGGCTACAGGGGGCATCTAGTGGCTACAGGGGGCATCTACTGGCTATAAGGGGGTATCTACTAGCTAAAGGGCATCTACTGGCTACAGGGGGCATCTACTGGCTACAAGGGGGCATCTACTGGCTTCAGAGGGCATCTACTGGCTTCAGGGGGCATCTACTGGCTTTAGGGGGCATCTACTGGCTACAAGGGGGCATCTACTGGCTATAAGGGGGGCATCACTGGCTACAGGGGGACATCACTAGCTACAGGGGCATCTACTGGCTACAGGGGCATCTACTGGCTACAGGGGGCATTACCTGGCTACAGGAGGGCATTACCTGGCTACAGGGGCATTACCTGGCTACAGGGGCATCTAGTGCTGATAAAGTGAGGCGTCTAAGATGTTTGTTTTGTATATTCTACAGTGAAGAGTCGAGCCCGGGAAAAGTCATGGCGTCTGGGACAGATGGAGAAGAAGAGAGAGAGACAGACAACAACTCTTCAGAGACGTCTTCTGTAAGTTACTAGATATAACTATACTGTAATCATTTATATGTCTGCAGAGCCTGTGTACAGCGGGTATCCACCACTGTATGGTCACTGTACGCCGGTAATATTGGTTGTAGTATAATGGTTTATACTCAGTAATGGTCAGTTTGTATTATTCAGTCACTATATGGTGGTGATATGTGGTCATGGTGTGACAGTATTATTCGGTCACTATGTGGTCAGGGTGTCGCAGTATTCAGTCACTATGTGGTCATGGTGTGGTGGTATTATTCGGTCACTATGTGGTCATGGTGTCGCAGTATTCGGTCACTATGTGGTCATGGTGTGGTGGTATTATTCGGTCACTATGTGCTGGTGATATGTGGTCTTAGCAGGACTATTAGCCTGGGATTCTGGTTGGTGTAGCAGTGCTGTTTGGTAACTGTATGACTATTATTTAGTAGTTTTATACCTAGCACATTGTGGTAAAGCTTGTTGTATATTTTAGATTTGGTTTATGGTGATGCACTGTATTTCATTGTGGAGCATTATGTTACGTGGGGGGGGGGGGGGGGGATTTCTACACCTCGCCCTGAGTGCAATTTAGCCTAGGAACGGCCCTGATCTCATATCTATCTATCTGTCTGTCTGTCTCATATCTGTATATGCATCAGTCTCTCTGTCTTTCGTACATATTTACCTGTCTATCTTTGTATCTCTTTCATACTTGTCTATCTATAAATCTCTTTGTATCTCTCTTTCATATCTTTCAATCTCTTTAGCTATCCTTCATACTTGTCTATCTATCGGTCTATTTATCTACCTACCTATCTATCTAAATCATATCAATCGAAGTATCTCTCTATTTATCCTCCATACTTGTCTCTATCTTTATTATGTCTATCTATCTTTGATTCTCTGATAGCTATCTCTCTTTATCTATCTTTCATACTTATCTGTCTATCAATCTCTTTCCATCTCTCTCTCCTATCTATCTATCTATCTATCTCATATCTATCTATCTTATATCTATCGATCTATCTCTCTCTCTCATATCTATCTATCTGTCCGTCCGTCCATCCATCCCTCCGTCCATCCATCCATCCATCCACCCATCCCTCCGTCATATCTATCTATCTTTTGGGCAAATTGTCTTGTATATTCTTAGGGTGGACATATATGTCATAGAGGACCCCATATTAAAGCTTCAAATGCTGCTGTCCCATTACAGGCTCAATGAAATCTGCATTTTAATTAAATATAACATGCGTTATAGTTTAGTTTTTCTGTTCCAAATCATCTGCCTCACTTCACATAATCAAAGAGGTGCCCAGTAAAGTTCTGGCTGCCTGCAGCCACCCATTAGGGGAAGTTTACATCCAAATTGATACTGCTAGTATTAAAGTCACTGATCTGTAGAAATGTGCGTGTGGGCAGCTAGTGGTGGCTGCAGACCAACTTTCTGACTTTCTGATGGGAAGCAGTTTAGCGCTTGGCCCCTCTCACCATGGACATCATTGTCTTCCTCTGTCATATTATTATTATTAATTTAGTAATCTGTGATTTATCTCTAATACTGAGAGAAGGCAGAGGGAGAGCAGAGAGCCACTGGAAGCAGTATTTCATCTGTTTGTTTGAGATGCAGCAGCACCAGCGGCTAAGTGAAGGACTTACACAGACTCCACAGCAGCCAAATGGCTGGAAATTCTTAATAAAAACTATTTTTAAAACTGCTTCATTTTGCATTCGAGAACAAATAAAAAATTTAGTGCAAAGGTGCCCATATCTGTTAACGTCTACAGAAGCTTTATAAATTCATATGAAATGAGCTGCCTCGTCGTCAGCAGAAGGGGCGTAGCTATAGGGGGTGCGATCACTACCGGGTCCTTATGCCTTAGTGCCCCCAAAGGCTCCTCTACCGCATAAAGAGATACTAGTTTTATAAACTGTACATGGTAGGTGGGGGTCTTTTTATGGATTTTGCAGTGGGGCCCCGGAGCTTTAAAAGGGTTGTCTCACTACACTGATTCGTCCTGTTTTCTTGGTTTCGTTTTAAATTCAAGGGCGTGTTTACTAGTTTCCACTAGGCTGCAGTAGAAGCCAGGTCTGTAGCTATAGCAACCAGTGCTGGCAGCCTTTCAGGAGAGATCGAACAGGTCTGTAGCTATAGCGACCTGAGGAGCTGATGCAGCCCATACAAGAGGGGCTATCTAGGAATAGGTAGGACACTATTAATGGACACATATTGCAAAGGGACTTGTTTTTGCAAGATCTTTAACATAAAAAGCAGCAATCCCTGTAGTGAGACAACCCCTTTAAGTTACGACTCTGGTCAGCAGCCTTTGCCAGAGTCTCTGCTTGCTTTGCTAAGAGACTTACATCTGCTAAGTCTTCAGTGCCGTCCAGGATAGCAGACAGGTATGATGTCTATAACCTTCACTAAACTTGTCACTACTTCCTCCACAGACATGTCTGCCCCTCACCTCCTGTCTCTTTCCCCCTCCTTGTAGATTGTAAGCCCTCGTGGGTAGGGTCCTCTCTCCCTCTGTCGTGCCAATTGTCATTATCCCTTATCACTGTACTCGTTTGACTTATGTAATGTATGTAACCCCCTGAATGTACAGCGCCCTGGAATCAATGGCACTTTAAAATAAATAATAATAATAATAATGTCACGGGGGTTAATAGGTCATGTGCCCGTGGGTGCTGTGATTGCTACCATTTAATGCTCTGGTCTTTGCAAAATAGCTTCCATCATCCTATATACATCATTCCGAATTATTTCAAACATTTCCATTGCAATTATAAGAAAGTGTATTCAGCAGCAACCTGTTAAACAGTTCTG
The DNA here is from genome assembly GCA_025379985.1 of Phyllomedusa bahiana. NCBI lineage: Eukaryota > Metazoa > Chordata > Amphibia > Anura > Hylidae > Phyllomedusa > Phyllomedusa bahiana. The sequence goes on from JAODAL010040236.1 coordinate 32,568, forward strand.
CCCGAGGGAACACAAAAAACAACATATTATTTTATTGCATTATGATTTCATAGCACGTAGAACAACAATTAATTTGGATTTGTGACTTGGCAGATGTGCCGCAGTTCGGAAATATAATGGGGTCATGAGCAAAGTGAGGAGATATTTTATGAGTGCGGCTCTATTCTGAGGTTATTTTAATGCATATTTAAATGAGCTGCTGAATCATCTGGTACAAAAGCCAAACAGCTGGAGAACCCGCTGATGTCAAGTCATTTACACTATTTATGTTGTGGAGATAGATGCATGTTTAATACAATGTGCATCAATGGCCACAGGTGAGTCCAGCAACACAAAGTTCAGGTCGTAGGATTTGAGTGACCAATGGGTTGAGACTGGGTTACATAGAATATTCATCTCCATGAGGACAGTCTATATGCACATGCCCTTGTCATCTCCCGCCTAGATTACTGCAACATCCATCTCTGTGGCCTCCCATCTAGCACTCTTGCTCCCCTCCAAATCATCCTTAACTCTATTGCCTGTCTGATCCACCTCTTTCTTCACTCCTTTGCCTTTCCCCTTTGCAAATCCCTTCACTGGCTACCCATTGCCCAGCGAACTCATTTCAAGTTACTAACCATGACCTACAAGGCTCTCCATAACCTCTCCCCTCTATACCTCTCTGCCTTAATCTCCAGATACCTCCCCTCTCGCAATCTCCGCTCCTCACAGGACCTTCTCTGCTTTCCTCTTATCAGCTCCTCACACAACCGTCTCCAAGACTTCTCCCGTGCTTCCCCCACACTCTGGAACTCACTGCCCCAACACATCAGACTCTCCTCCACTTTCACCAGTTTCCAAAGTAACATGAAAACCCATTTCTTCAGGAGTCTATAACCTAGTATAACCCCGCTGTCACTTCACCCTCCACAAACATGTCTGCCCCCACCTACTGTCTCTTCACTCCTTCCTTGTAGATTGTAAGCCCTCGTTAGCAGGGTCCTCTCTCCCTCTGTGCCGGTTGTTAGTAATTGTACTTGTTTGACATATATTATGTATGTAACCACCCTTGAATATTCAGCGCCCTGGAACTATGGGCGCTCTAAAATAAATAATAATGTGAGAACTCTGTTTTGTTGCAGGGACTATTGCATCGGCCGCCATATTGGATTGCTGGCAGCAGGAATGAGAGTCTTTTGGGCTGGCAGCCTCGGTTAAGGTGCAAGTACAGAAACAGGTCAAGGCAGATTCTAGTGCTGGAGCAATGAGTTTTCGGCGCCTTCATGTTAAGGTGTTACCCGGTGTAAAAGTAACCATTAAAGGGCTTTTACCAGAACCTCCCCACCACCTCCCACTGCACTAAAATAGAAAGAATAACCCATACTTACCTCTTCCACCATTGTGCCAGCGCTGCCAGAGCTCCAGTGTTCCATCTCGTACTTTCCTAATGACATCATGTTATACTCTATGTACAGAATACTACAACTCCCACTATGACCCAACCATGGGCCATGACCCTAACACAATTCTATTGTATTCTATAAATAGAAAACTACTCATCAGAATATGACTGACCATTGGAAATGACCATAATACAATTCTATGATAGTATGCATATATATAGAACACTACAACCCCCAACATGACTAACTGCTGGACATGACCATAACACAATTCTATTATACTCTATACCTAGAATACTACAACTTCCAACATGATCCAACTACTGGATATGACCATGATACCATTCTATTATACTCTATAGATAGAACATTATAACCCCCAACATGACCTGATCACTGGACAGGACTATAATGCAATTTATTATATTTTACACATGGAATACTACAGCTCCCAACATGACCTGATCACTGGAAATGACCATAAAACAATTCTATTACACTACACTGATTAGAGAAGCTATAAAACTGACCTTCCTTTGAGTTAGTTGAGAATCTATAGCATTACATTTGTTAGTTCGATTAAACTCGCAAAATGGCCAGAAAAAGAGAACTTTCATGTGAAACTCGACAGTCTATTCTTGTGCTGAGAGATGAAGGCTATTCCATGCGAGAAATTGCCAAGAAACTGAAGATTTCCTACAACGGTGTGTACTACTCCCTTCAGAGGAGAGCACAAACAGGCTCTAACCAGAGTAGTCCCCGGAGTCGATTGCTAAGGTCTTAACAATCGACTTGAGGCCTTAACAACTGGCTTAACAACCGACTGGAGTCCGCGGAGTCGACTGCTACTCTTATCAACTGACTTGAGCTGAGGCCTTAACAACGGCTTAAGACTATTAGCTGACTTCACAACGCAGTAAATTATGTGTCCCCCAGTGAAGTAAAAGGGTCCCCCAGTAAAGTTATATCGTCCCCAGTAGGTGGTTATATATTTATATGTCTCCCGGTAGGGTGTGTAGTTTATATGTCCCCCAGCAGGTATATAGGCAGGTTATTGATCCCCCGCAGGTATAATGGGCAGGTTATGGGTCCCCTAGCAGGTATATGGGCAGGTTATTTGGGTCCCCAGTAGGTATATAGGGAGGTTTAGGATCCCCCTGTAGGTATATAGGCAGGTTATTGATCCCCAGCAGGTTATGGGCGGTTATGGGCCCCCTAGCGGTATAGGGGGGGGTTTGGATCCCCCCCGTAGGTATATAGGCGGTTTAGGTCCCCCAGCAGGTATATAGTGCTTTGGGCCCCCACGCACGTGTATTTTAGGTGCTTATAGGCCTACAGCAATATGTAGTTTTATAGCTCCCCTGCGTATACAAGTGATAATAGCCCCCCTCCTTGACATATAACAATAGATAATGCCCCCCTCCTCCCAAAATACAGTAGAAATAGGCCCTCCCTGCACATATAACAGAAGTTAATAGCCCCCCCTGCACATTAACATTTAAATAGCCCCCCCCCTGCATTATGACAGTAGATAATAGCCCCCCCCCCCGAAAATAAAAAAACAAAATAATAGCCCCCCTGAAAAATTTAATAGTAATACCCCCCCCTCCCTGCCATTAACAAAAAATAGGCCCCCCCCCTGCACATTTAACAATAGATATAGCCCCCCCCCCTGCCTATAACAAAGTAATGCCCCCCCCCTGCACATATAACAATAAAAGGCCCCCCCCCTGCACATTATAAAAATTTGTAATAGCCCCCCCCCCTGACTTTAAAACTGATAATACCCCCCCTCCGCACATAAAACAGTAGTATAGCCCCCCCCCTGAAAATTAACAATAATAGGCCCCCCCCCCTGCCTATAACAATAGATAATAGCCCCCTCCCGCAATATAACAATAGAAAAATAGCCCCCCCCCTGCCATAAAAGTAGTTTAAATAGCCCCCCCCTGCACATATAACAGTAGAAAAAAAGCCCCCCTCCCTGCACATAAAAAATAGCTAAAAGCCCCCCTTTGACATATAACATTTGATAATAGCCCCCCTGACTTTAACATGATAATGGCCCCCTCCTGCACATATAACCGTAGATAATAGGCCCCAGCATGATGGCAATTAAAAGTAAGCAATGACAGCATTACCTGACCTCGCTCCCCCCCGCTGTGCGGTCGCTGTCCGGTCTTTTCTTCAGCGGTGTGACGTCACCGGGCCCCGCGCGCGGGGCGCGTGATGCGGCACACCCCCCTGTGCATCGGCGCGCACAGAGCCGCATCCTTCGGCTTCTAGTACTCCCCGGGGCTCTTGCTCCCCCCAAAGCATCTAACTGTATGTCGTCGGCGGACGCACATACAAATTAGTTGCCCCCGTGCCCTCGCAAGGTCCCAAGCGCTAACTTGCGGGTGGTAGCGGCTTTTTGGACCAACGATCGGCGGGGGGGGGGATAGCGGGGGCGGGGGGCTAACCCAGAGAGAAAGAGAAGTGGGGGGGGGGGGGCCCCCCTGCACAACTGAGCAAAAAGACAAGTTCTTAGAGTCTTAGTTTGAGGGAAACGACGCCCCACAAAGGGCCCCAACTGGGGTTCTTAAATAGTACCCGCAAAACCCGTGTCAACGTCTACAGTGAAGAGGTGACTGGGTGCTGGCCTTAGGGAGAGTGGCAAAGAAAAGCCTTATCTGAGATGGTAAAAAAGGAAAAAAATGAATATTGGCCCAAAGAACACAGACATTGGACAGAGGGAGTTGGAAAAAAGTTTATGGGCGAATCGAAAATTTGAGGTGTTTGGATCACAAGGAACATTTTTGGACGCGAAAAAAATGAAAAGATGCTGGAAGAGAGCCTGACGCCCTCTGTCAAGCATGGTCTGGGATGGCTTTGGGGCTGGTGGGGGTCATGTGTGGGGTGGGTTGCTTTGGGGTGGGGGGGTAATGGGATGGTTGGGGTTGTTTTGGGGTGGTGGGGTAATGGATTTTCTGGGGGTTGTTTGGTGCTGGGAAAGTGGGAGATTTGTACAAAAGGGAAAAGGGATTTTGAAAAAGGAAGGGGATCACTCCATGGCAAGCCTGCATCCCCGTGGGGGGCGTTGATTGGAGCCCAAATTTTATCCTGCAAAAGGACAATGACCCAAAACCACCCCCAAATTAT